>CM040398.1:722500-805000 GCA_022702515.1 Ilyophis sp. 1 JC-2022 | reverse complement strand
GACCGGGAACAGTCCCAGAGTTAACAGCTCCCCCTACAGGAAAGGAATGGATGCGCCGCAGGGGACTCAAGGTGGAAGATCACTGCCAAGAAACATCCTTCCACAAGAAGACAGACGCTGCTTCGGCTGTGGGAAAGAGGGCCATTTTGCCCGAGACTGTCCGGAGAGGACTGAGCCAATGCCGCCAGCCGGATCCGCCCCCTTCACATTTCCATGTGGCTACCTTACAGCCGGTTGGGCAGAGACCTGCGAGTCAGCCCCCCCGCATCCCTAACCCTAAACATAACCTTTGACCCCTAATCATAACCCTAACCATAACCTTACCCATAATTGTAACCCTAGCCCTAAACCCAACCCCCTAGCCCTAAAATGAACTTTTCCCTCATGGGGGCCATTCCCGAGTCCCCACGAGGGAGCATTTGACAACCTTTTCTGTCCTCATGGGGACATTTAGTCCCCATGAAGTAGGCTAAACATGCCCACACACACACACACACACACACACACACACACATGCTGCTCAGGAGTAACTTGTTTCTTTACGTAAGTATCTCAGAGCAGATTGCGTTATGATCTGGATGGATTGAACGTCTTGGTGGTATTGGCACGATGAGAGAACGTGTGACAGACAGGAGCTGTGGCCATGGTGACCTCCCCCCCCCCCCCTAAAACACTGCTGCGCTTTCCGTTTAGGGGTCGTGACCCTGGATCATGAAGTAGAGTGGGGGGTCTTTCGTGCAGCTGAGGGGAGTCATTGTGCTGTGTTTTTACACAGTCAACCAGAACAGAAGCGGTTTTGGAGGGAAAGCTCCTGGAGACAACAGTTATCGGGCGGAAGGAACAGCAGGAGAGCTGGTGAAATGGAGGCGTCTTAGGCAGCTGGAGGACTGGGGAGCTGCACGTCCAGCCATGCAGACACAAAATCCTTTTTTTTCAGACAAAAATCCATTGTTAGGTGGATAAGATCCCATAATGCACTTGTGCCTTGAACATACTGGCCGCAGATGGCCCGTTACAATCATAGTTGGACATAGTTGGATAATTTGTTTAACAGACAGACTTAATTAGAGACACTTGGTCGTGGATGCTGCTGGCCAGCTCTGAGATCTCACAACACACACACACACATACACACACAGACACACACGCACACACACAGACACACGCACACACATACACGCTGCGCATACACACACACACACACACACACACAGACACACGCACGCATACACACACACACGCACACATACACACACACACACACGCACGCATACACACACACACACACACACGCATGCATACACACACACACGCACACACTCAGACACACACACACACACACAGACACACGCATGCATACACACACACAGACACACACACACATAGACACACACACACACACATAGACACACACACAGACACATACACACATAGACACACACACACACACACACATACACACGCAGACACACACACACACACACACACATAGACACACACACACAGACACATACACACATAGACACACACACACACACATAGACACACACACACACACACACGCATGCATACACACACGCAGACACACACACACACACACACACACATAGACACACACACACAGACACATACACACATAGACACACACACACATAGACACACACACACACACACACATACACACGCAGACACACACACACACACACATAGACACACACACACACACACACACACACATACACACGCAGACACACACACACACACATAGACACACACACACACACACATACACACATAGACACACACACACACAGACACACACACACACACGCCCAAATGAATTGTGAACGAATGACACGCACACATACACACACACTATATGCACACACTGATTACACTCGTGCTGTTATAGCACACATTTTGATTATACTTATATGCTCAAATACTTATAAATGCCAATGCCAATGTCTATTTCACATATAAACATGTGGAAATACAATAAGCATTAGAAAGAAATACAACACATACATACATTAATGTAGATAAACAACACAGCCAAGTTTGACATAGATAAACACAAAAATAAAGATATACAATGCCCTTTTGTAGGAATTTGTCACTACATACACAATATAGAAATGTTGTAGGATATTCCAACATTACTGAGAAGGGAAAAGCTGGGCAGATCTAAATTAAATGAACATTAACTTTCACTGACATGTAAATGCAAATGTTGCACTCTTTCATCACAAACTTGCTGAACTCTCAACTGTGTGTAAGCAAAAATATAATTCTGGCTTTTAATTGTTAATCAAAGTCTGTAAATGTTGATTGAATACAGCCTGAGACTCTATATATGCTTTGGAAATAACTTAAAAGATGAATAAATAATATAGGAGTCAAGACAGTCAACCCTCCTTTATTCAGCAGAGAGGGTTGTGGCCGGGAGTCAAAGCCACATGGGAATCACTGCACAGAGAGTATTGTGGCCGGGAGTCAAAGCCACATGGGAATCACTGCACAGAGAGTATTGTGGCCGGGAGTCAAAGCCACATGGGAATCACTGCACAGAGAGTATTGTGGCCGGGAGTCAAAGCCACATGGGAATCACTGCACAGAGAGTATTGTGGCCGGGAGTCAAAGCCACATGGGAATCACTGCACAGAGAGTATTGTGGCCGGGAGTCAAAGCCACATGGGAATCACTGCACAGAGAGTATTGTGGCCGGGAGTCAAAGCCACATGGGAATCACTGCACAGAGAGGGTTGTGGCCGGGAGTCAAAGCCACATGGGAATCACTGCACAGAGAGTATTGTGGCCGGGAGTCAAAGCCACATGGGAATCACTGCACAGAGAGTATTGTGGCCGGGAGTCAAAGCCACATGGGAATCACTGCACAGAGAGTATTGTGGCCGGGAGTCAAAGCCACATGGGAATCACTGCACAGAGAGTGTATTGTGGCCGCGAGTCAAAGCCACATGGGAATCACTGCACAGAGAGTATTGTGGCCGGGAGTCAAAGCCACATGGGAATCACTGCACAGAGAGTATTGTGGCCGGGAGTCAAAGCCACATGGGAATCACTGCACAGAGAGTATTGTGGCCGGGAGTCAAAGCCACATGGGAATCACTGCACAGAGAGTATTGTGGCCGGGAGTCAAAGCCACATGGGAATCACTGCACAGAGAGGGTTGTGGCCGGGAGTCAAAGCCACATGGGAATCACTGCACAGAGAGTATTGTGGCCGGGAGTCAAAGCCACATGGGAATCACTGCACAGAGAGTGTTGTGGCTGGGAGTCAAAGCCACATGGGAATCACTGCACAGAGAGGGTTGTGGCCGGGAGTCAAAGCCACATGGGAATCACTGCACAGAGAGGGTTGTGGCCGGGAGTCAAAGCCACATGGGAATCACTGCACAGAGAGTATTGTGGCCGGGAGTCAAAGCCACATGGGAATCACTGCACAGAGAGTATTGTGGCCGGGAGTCAAAGCCACATGGGAATCACTGCACAGAGAGGGTTGTGGCCGGGAGTCAAAGCCACAGCCACGTGTGAGGACTCGGACTATGGGTTTGAGGGTCGGCTGCCCTATACACTGCATCATAGTCTCACTGCCCTATACACTGCGTCATAGTCTCACTGCCCTATACACTGCGTCATAGTCTCACTGCCCTATACACTGCGTCATAGTCTCACTGCCCTATACACTGCGTCATAGTCTCACTGCCCTATACACTGCGTCATAGTCTCACTGCCCTATACACTGCGTCATAGTCTCACTGCCCTATACACTGCGTCATAGTCTCACTGCCCTATACACTGCGTCATAGTCTCACTGCCCTATACACTGCGTCATAGTCTCACTCCCACGCTTCAGGAATACTCTAGGCTGCCAGACGATCTAAGATGCTAAGGTTGTGTCACAGGAAATCATCCACACACAATTTTTAAGTACTGCCACACTTAAAGATGTGGGGGAAAAGAAGCAGTCGTGCTTTCATTGTACAACCGTCTGCCTCCACAATTACTGGAAACATAATGGTTGTCATATAGGAGGAAGTTAGATATTTTTCTTACCACAACTAATTGCTATATTACAAGTGCTGGACCACAGGTTTCACCACAGCGTGGAAAGGCAAAGGATTTTCAGTGTATCACCGTACACTCACAAGAATCTGCTTTACCACTCAGACTAACAGGAAGTGGACAACACACTGCAGTCTATCCAGATAGCAGGCCATTTCCTACGTGTTGTGCATATTCTCTTATTATTATTAGTATCAGGGAAACCTCCAGACGAGAGGGAGTAGCACTGTTCCTGTGATGTAAAAGACATACCATTCTCACTGATGAGTTCATCCAGATTCCATAGTGACAGCAACTTCCTTAAAACACTGTGACTGTAGTTATATACCCCAGACTTCCTTGTACAGTGAGTACAACAGCTACAGGAAGATACAGCAGGTCACCCAGTCCCTCTTTGCTTTAGTTCATATCAGCAGTGTAGGCAGAAATATTCTTAGTTAGTTTTACCTGCACAGAACTAGGTGGAGCAGAACTGGGCATTAACAATATTGGGTGCGGTGGTTGAAGTCAAGGTAAATGGGTGGGGCCAGGATACTATTTTAGGTGGCTGTGGCCCACCCTGGCCCACCCTTGGCCCACCCGTGGCTACACAGTCGATTGATCACAGTGTGTACTTTGTGAATGACATTAAGAGATAGACATAAGAAAGATTTAAAGCCAGTATCAGCATTTATTTTAATGCACTACTGATCTTCACTATGAACCCGTCCATATTATCTTATTTAGTAGCCTATTATTATGATTGTGATGTTGTCATATTTTAGTAAACATACTGTATGTATGCTACATTAGATAAATCATGTATTTCTAATGTATTTCTTCAGATGGGGCAGGGGAAAACCTACCCTTGTTTACCAAGGTGAAAAAACGAAGTGAAAAGGCTTTCTATTGAAAGACCTTAAGATGGATCCCACAAAATAATCACCCAGAGTATGGTTGTCATGTGAATAAACGGCATATTACTAGCTTTTACCACAAAAACAACGTCAAAACATAAACGATTTCAGTTGCGGTTTTATTTTATTTGTTTAGTTCTTGTTCGTCCGACCGCTGATCCCAGCCCCAGTCTCTCACGTTTGCAAGCCGAGAGCGACGCCAGTTAAATGTTCAGGACGGCAAACTCCACCTCCCGGCCGGGGTAGTGCAGGGGCGCGACACGTGATCGCTTTACCAAAATCCAGTATGGCGGAATCTGTCAGTGAGTGATTCTTTCGCTGGCGCACTCTCCTACGGAAATTAAACACATTGCGTTTTTCGGGGTGGAGTGACCGCCTCCCGAGGCATCTAGGTAAGGACAAATTTAAGTTGTTCGCGCTTGATTATGTACGCAACCTTCCTATTAGCAAACCCACATGTAGAAATGGGGATTGCTGGCTGCATTCATTGCGAGATCAGAAAATCAAAACAACATGAGCCTATGGTAGTTGTGCAGTATCGCCACACTGTTCTGCACCGTGGTTTGCTAACTTGGTCTCGGGATTCGCTTCCATTCCACCTTCCTTGAGCAGCTTGGTAACGTTACCATATTACGGGAAATGGGTGTTGTTTTTACATGTAGCCTACGTGTAGATCTGGTCCAATGTACACACAGGATGTTTAAAAAAAAATATATATATCTTTTACAAAATTTAAGGTACATTTACCTATGGGCATGAACCGCGAGCTAGCTGACGCGTGATTGGTCTCTGCTCTGGCCAATTCGAATTCAATTTCAGTTCCCAGTGGGTTTCAATGGCGTAACTGTTAATTAAACCCGATCGAGTTACTCTGTGGCCAATCCATACGCGAAATAAAAAAAAACAAAAAAAAACGGGTGTGGTTACATCATAACCAATTAACTGTGCTTGTTTTTAAATAGGCGTGGTTACTAGTCGAACATTTATTTGTGAATGAAAGGCGATTTTTGTGTATGTATTTTTTAAAATTATACCACGATGAGACTATGGTAGCTATTATAATAGTTTGCTAATTTGTTTGGAGCTATTTATCTACTGTTTATATTTAAAATATTTTGTAAGGTATTATAATTAAGCTAATTATACTGCTAATTGTAAGTTGACATCTAGCCTACACAACCGCCATCCCTGTCTTTTATTTATTATAGTGTTATATAAGACGTTTTATAGATTAAAAGAAAAACGAAATAACTGACCTTTCTATATTTATTTATATGCATTGGCCTGCTAATGGAATCTTGTTTTAATATTTTTCCCTCTACAGTAATTGGACGTTTTCAGTTCAGTGTCTGTTTGCTTTAATGTTGGCTAGCACAATAATTGCACATGCAAACTCACACAAATTATCTCCTTGTGAAAACTGGTTGTAAACGAATGCATTTTGCACTGGAAGAGAAAGAGAAAGGATGAATACAAGCTTTGCCTATGTATGCCTTCTAAAAGTCTGTTTTCATCGTTTTATAAAGGGCCAAATAATTTATTAATTAATCTCATTGTAGTTTTGTAGACATTTAGAACTTTTAGTCAGGAGAACTTAATTAAAATTATAGGGATAGGTACCTTTTTAGATTTTTTTCAGTTTTAGCATATGACTAAATTTTCAGTCATGTTGATTTGTCTTGCTTTTTTGCCTGCTCTCTCAAGCTGCTTCTCTCCCCACATGATACTGATGATATAGGAAGCCAAGACATGTCTTTCATTGAGCGCAGGGACATCCGGCTGCGTGCATCATAGGAAATGGTTCCAAACAAAAATAAGATTAAATATAACTTATGAAAAATATTCAGGTAATATACACGATACAAAGCTCCATTGGAGTCATACGTTGTATTTATTCCCCCATGGCCTCCCCATCATTATAAAGCCAGCAGGTCGTCAGAAACTTTTTGAAGTCTCTAAAATATCCTTCATCACACAAGAGCTGTCAAGGCCAATTACAGTGGTATTTAAGCAATTGTGTGCGTGCGTGCGTGCGTGCGTGCGTGCGTGAGTGAGTGAGTGACCTTCCAGGTGGGGTAAGCAACGGTGCCGAAAACTATCAGCTTAGTGCGTGTGGGCCCAGAGAGCTCTCTATACCTGCACTATTACCTTTATACCTGGCTTCTACGTTCTCACCAAGGACCGAAAGCCTGTTCATTCTACATTCCAGGCTTCTCAAGAAAGGATTTTTTCTTATCTTCCAAAGCCTGGCATCAACATTCACCCCAAACAATAAGCTAACCTTAAGGATGTAAGGCCCTGTTCAGCCCCACACGTTATAAAGTTTAGAATAACAGTTTAAAGCAGTTTCATGATACCGCTAATCAGTTTGACTCCTTCAGGCGTGTAATTAAAAGCCATTGGTGATTTATGGCGGTTGCCAGATCACGCTCGATGTCCCCGGGTCTGATGAAGATCTGGGTCCCGTCCAGGCAGTAAAGAACGGAGCAGGGAGCAGCCTCACTCGCCCTCTGAAGATGTGGAGGAACGCTGTCAAACACAGCTAACTTGTGTTCTTTGGGGGAAAACAAATAGGTTATGAGTTTAGTTGCGGTTTTCCAAATTAGGCTAATCTCTCGATTATATTGTTTTTAAGGACAAATTGGTAGGCTGAATAAAGCTTTGAGAAAACGGAAATGTTATTTTCAGAGTGGTACGCAGTCTGCAGCAGAGCTTGGCCTGAGGGTTTTATTACGTTGCTTTGTGTTGTCAAAGGGTCCAGAGAATTGCTTGGAACATCTGGAACCGCCAACAAGGTACCGTGGTGCTGTCTGTTTGTGTAAATATGCACTCAGCCTCCATGGTACTGGGTCATAATTTGGCTTGATTTGTATTCATTTGGCACCAGCACTGCAGAACCTCCCCAGGATTTCTATTATCAAGTGTTTGTTTGTTTTGTTAGTCTAATGACCGTTGATGTTCTTGTGAATAATACCATGGCTGTTGTGCTGGGAGACAAGGCTGCTCTTGACTTTGTGTGTACACACACACACACACACACACACACACACACACACACCAACACCAACACACACACACACACACACACAACAGGGGTGTATTAACAGTGTCAAGGCTGGCTTCGGACTGTGCTGTTCGTTTGCTTGTTAGTGAGCCATAACATACCAGGCTGTGAAGTGGTGGTACGTGAGAGAATGGCGTCTAAAGGCATAAAAAAGAGAAAATAAACTCTCAATCAATGTTTACAGGCACACAACACAAAGAGAAAAGTGTTTAGCCCAGAAGTAGCCAACATGGTGCCCGCGGGCACCTGGTAGCCCGCAGGGACCACGTGAGTCGCCCGCGAGGCATGTTCTAAAAATAGCACTAATCACCATGGAGATCTGTCTAAATAAAAATTTTATTTAATTGTGTTGCAGGGCAATAAAAGGAAGTAATAATATCTAAGTCTCTACACATATATTATTATTATTAAAAGGTGATCTGTGCAACTTTATGTTATTCAGGAAGTTTGTATCAAACAAGTAGCCCTCCGTACTACTCAGTACCCTTGAAGTAGCTCTCAGTTTCAAAAAGGTTGGTGACCCCTGGTTTAGCCTATATCCTGCATTTTGTGTGGCTGAAAAATAGTCTTACAGCCAGTCGTTCAGCCCCTGTCCGCCTCTTCTGATGGCTTTACTGTTGATGTACAATGGTCTTGCATTGATGTTTAGTGTTTGGTTGGGCTTGCTTGTATAACAGTAATTCAAGGCTTAAAGGCATACTGAACTTTGTTTGAACATAATGTTGTATAGCTACCTTGCACCGATATTAGTCATAATATTCACGCTCAACTTCATGACTTGCTCCAGCGGTCAGAAACTGACCAACGAAGAATGACGTTTTTTCTCTTTCCAGCCACTCTCATTGCATGGCGAAACAGGCCTCAAAAGCACACTTTTAGTAGGTACATAACTGAATGCAAACAACGCGGATTATGCCGATATATAAAATCGCGACATACAGAACCAAACGTTTGAAACCAATTTTTGATTCATTTGATTTTGAAGAACTATTTTCTGAGAACTAGCAACTGTTGCTAACTTCTTTGCTGCTCGGTTTGTTTACTGACGCACGCTTCAGGAAGTGAGTGGAACCGTTACGGCACAACGAAACAAGAAAGTTAATAAACTAACGGCCGGATCTTCTTCCTTTCTTTTGGAAAAAGTGTCAAATATCGTGAATGGAGCTTTTTATCTTTTCAAAAGTTCAGTTCTGGATGTCGTGATTTTATACGTTGGCATAATCCACATTGTTTTCGTTCCTTTATGTGCTAAAAGTGAGCTTTTGAGAAATGTTTCGCCATGCAATGGAAGTGAATGGAGAGAGAAAAAACGTCATTCTTTGTTGGTCAGTTTCTGACCACTGGAGCAACTCATGAAGGTGAGCTTGCATATTATGACTAATATCGGTACCAGGTAGCTATACAACATTATGTTCAAACAAAGTTCAGTATGCCTTTAACACGCATACTGTTGATTAATATGCTATTCACAGAATTATTTAACAATAAAGATTTAGCTCCACATTCAAATTCCCCCAGAAATATTTGGCAGCCTATACAGAATCTGCATTACGACAGGTAATAAGGCTAAGTGTTAACAAAACAAACATACAGGCAGAAATATGTGGCCGAATCACTCTTAGGTATTACCTTACTACTTTGGTCAAAAGCCAACTTTAGGTGGAATTCATCATGGGAGGAGTTTGATGCGGTGTTAAGTGTCCGTCAAGGCCGTTCTGTCCTCGACATGACTGTGTGCGCCCTGCCAAGCTTTCTTCAGTGCCTTATAGAGAACATTCCACAAGAGCACAAAAGCTGTTTTTTGTTAAGGCGGTTGTTATGGTGGTCATGGAAATATAGCCTTGGTTAATTTCTGTAAGAGAAAGGCAGGACTGTACTGGGTGTTTATAGGGTGTGAAGAGCGTTCGCGGCGGCATCTCATTCGGGTCAGAATCTCTTACTGTGGCTGAAGGGATGCAAGTGTGAAAGTAGCATCCGCTCGATTTTCTGGAGCGGTAACTCCCTCGCTCTGTTTGTAGTTCCTGTGAACGTCGCGACCTCTGACGTGAATGTCGCGACCTCTGAGCGATAACATATCTAGGTGTCTTCCCTTTCGCGCCCTTATTTTCGTAACTGGCCCCTCTGTGTTTTCAGAGCTATAATTGTCCCGTCCTTTCTAGGGAACGTGAGCAAGCACTGTGTAGTATTGTGTCAACACTGAAAGCGTCCAGTTACGTCAGATCGAGTTTCACTCCCCCCCCCCCCCCTCACACACACACGGCCAGGCCAGGCCAGGCTTCCCTTCCTTTCCCCTTCAGCCACAATGGATTCAGACAACCGTATCTTCAGAACTCCCAATGAAAGGCCGGAGCCCCCACCCCCCAAATGCCAAGCCGTCTCAACAGAGACCCAATATGTGCCATGACCGACTTCTGGAGATTTGTCCGGGAGTGTCACAGTACGCCGATTTCTGTAATGCTCACTTCCCCTCCCTGCAGGGGAGGGAGGAAGGGGGCAAAATTTGGTTAGTCATGCAGGCTGCCTTTGTGTACGGTATGTACTGTACCAGTTCACATTGCTGAAACTGTAAATTCTACATTAATTGTTTATAGCCAATGAGATGTGAGGATCAGCTGCTCAGAAACGATTGGTGTATTTCTGAGATTTCTGTAAATCAGTAATGTTACAGTCATGTTTGCTTACTGTCTGTCTTTCTCAACACGTGGCATTTTTTGTTTGTTTTGGTGACCATTGGGAAGGAAGGGAGGAAATTATAAAATATAATTTTGAAACAGAAAAGAATGTGTTATCTTATTTTGGTTAGGTTAGGCCGTAGTATGTTGTATAAATATTTAAAAAATGCCTATCTTTAAAAGCTAGAACTTTTACTTTATGGTATATGGGTAATTAAATTCTTGTAATGTTACCATGAACACTGAGGTAGCCTATATTACATAGGCAAAAATCCAGGCAAGGCAGGAACTCCAATTTGAAGTGAGAAAAGATTTATCTTCATGAACAAAAAAAAGACATGCACGCACATGTGTAAGTACAGTGCTGTATTGTGGAAAGGCATGCATGCAGATGTGTAAGTACAGTGCTGTATTGTGGAAAGGCATGCATGCACATGTGTAATTACAGTGCTGTATTGTGGAAAGGCATGCATGCACATGTGTAAGTACAGTGCTGTATTGTGGATAGGCATGCATGCACATGTGTAAGTACAGTGCTGTATTGTGGAAAGGCATGCACGCACATGTGTAATTACAGTGCTGTATTGTGGAAAGGCATGCATGCACATGTGTAAGTACAGTGCTGTATTGTGGATAGGCATGCATGCACATGTGTAAGTACAGTGCTGTATTGTGGAAAGGCATGCATGCACATGTGTAAGTACAGTGCTGTATTGTGGAAAGGCATGCATGCACATGTGTAATTACAGTGCTGTATTGTGGAAAGGCATGCATGCACATGTGTAAGTACAGTGCTGTATTGTGGAAAGGCATGCATGCACATGTGTAAGTACAGTGCTGTATTGTGGAAAGGCATGCATGCACATGTGTAATTACAGTGCTGTATTGTGGAAAGACATGCACGCACATGTGTAAGTACAGTGCTGTATTGTGGAAAGGCATGCATGCACATGTGTAAGTACAGTGCTGTATTGTGGAAAGGCATGCATGCACATGTGTAAGTACAGTGCTGTATTGTGGAAAGGCATGCACGCACGTAAGTACAGTGCTGTATTGTGGAAAGGCATGCATGCACATGTGTAATTACAGTGCTGTATTGTGGAAAGGCATGCATGCACATGTGTAATTACAGTGCTGTATTGTGGAAAGGCATGCATGCACATGTGTAATTACAGTGCTGTATTGTGGAAAGGCATGCATTCAGATGTGTAAGTACAGTGCTGTATTGTGGAAAGGCATGCATGCAGATGTGTAAGTACAGTGCTGTATTGTGGAAAGGCATGCATGCACATGTGTAATTACAGTGCTGTATTGTGGAAAGGCATGCATGCACATGTGTAAGTACAGTGCTGTATTGTGGAAAGGCATGCATGCACATGTGTAATTACAGTGCTGTATTGTGGAAAGGCATGCACGCACATGTGTAATTACAGTGCTGTATTGTGGAAAGGCATGCATGCAGATGTGTAATTACAGTGCTGTATTGTGGAAAGGCATGCACGCACATGTGTAATTACAGTGCTGTATTGTGGAAAGGCATGCATGCAGATGTGTAATTACAGTGCTGTATTGTGGAAAGGCATGCACGCACATGTGTAATTACAGTGCTGTATTGTGGAAAGGCATGCATGCACATGTGTAATTACAGTGCTGTATTGTGGAAAGGCATGCATGCAGATGTGTAAGTACAGTGCTGTATTGTGGAAAGGCATGCATGCACATGTGTAAGTACAGTGCTGTATTGTGGATAGGCATGCATGCACATGTGTAATTACAGTGCTGTATTGGGGATTTATAAAAATGTGTTAGGCTTTGCAGGGCTATTACAAAGGCTAAAAGATATCTCTATGGAAAAAATTACAACTAAATTGATTATAACTGAAATTTTCAATTTACAAAATGTTTTTTGAATTTCGATTTTTAAGTGGCTGGTAAATGAAAGCCTTCATGCTTACGGGAGCAAGCTGTCCTGTCTCCTACTGAATTTGATTAGAGAGTTTTTTTGGAAGAGTGACAGTGTTTTGGTGGATGAGAGCAGCTCTGGCAGTATTCTGCAGTTTCTCACTACAGAAGGGAGATGGCCAGAATAGCACAGAGCAGGTTATACGACTGAACTTGTTCCTGTTCTTACAGACGCCCACAGAGAGGAATGCATTGCCTCTTATACACATTCTACTGGCTTTCTGCACACATATCCAAACCTTGCTTTGTTTATTTCATACAGTCATTGTCCAGACTGTAATATTGATTAATGCGTTTCTGCACAGATGGAGTTCTCTTTTGATAGTAATCACTGGTTTTATCGAGTAAACTGCTTTCTATTCAGTAAATCAACCGTTTGTAGTACAAGGGGTCATAAATACAGAAAATCAGGGAACACATTGTCTTATATATCTTGTTTGTATTTTGCTGTGACATGAATTGCATTTTGGCATGAATTGCTTGTACTTTGAAAGTCATGAATTTAGAAAATCGACAGTAGCCGACATTTCAGTATATGTACACTACGTATATATGTGAATATTATTACGTTATATAACCTTATTTCAAATTATAAAGAATGAATGAAAATCTAACATTTTGATTGGTTACTAAGTCACAGTTTATGCAAGCAATTACCGCCATTTCCAGGAGTGCAGTGCGCCCATGAACCAAACGAAACATGAGCATATTACCCAAATGCAGGCAATCCAATCTTTTTCTGCATTGTTTTATTTTTATTTGTTAAAGCTTTTATATTCCAAGCTGTAAAAAAAAAAGCTTGTAAGACTTTATTTAGACTTAAGTCTAAATATGACACATCCCTTGATAAAATGCTGTAGAAGTTCAGTAGGATCTGCTCTTAGATGGGAAGCATACCCTTGAGCCAGAGATGACCAGCAGGGCTCGCAACAGATACTGGAATGTGTAAAATATGTTTCTGGAGTTTTGAACAGTGCTATCGTCGGCACTCGCTGCTTGTTATAATTCAGTGAGTTAGCACATTAGCTATTTTTATTGCACAGAGCAGCAGAAATGCAATGGCTAAAACAAACAGTGCTACAAGATATTTCATGTTTGAAATGTAAGTGTTGTTTCACAAAGTACATCGTGTTCTCAGAAACTTGTGATTTAGTGAAGATTTTGTGTCTTGAATCGAGCATTAGTGAAGTTACCAGAGAAGAGTGCAGCAGAATATCATACAGACGTCCTCTAACCTTAATGCCATGGAGTTTAGACTTCGTAAATTCACACATATAATTGGTCATTGTAGGCCTATACAATATATGATATTCTTATACACTTTGTGCAGTATTAATTGGTAAATAAACACATTTTCAGGTTTTTCCCAGTAGTACGTCCTCATGTCATTTAAGTCTCTGTGGGTGCAAGTGAAAATTACACCTTTATATCATAGAGTGAAAGGAGTCTCGTCTTCAACTGTGAAAACTCATGAGCGTTAAACAACGGGGAACTTACATTTACTTGATGAAGAGACAGAGGCTGCATCTGCTTTGCCGGTATGAGGTATATGATTCTGGGTTAAAATGAGGGTGCGGAGTTCACTTAGTTAACCCAGCACAGAAGAGGTGAGGTTCTGGTTATTACAGCCAGCCAGCTGAGAAACATTTCACTCTGAAGTGGCGGACATGTTTCTGTTTAGCCTAATTAAACTAAATGGAAACTAAGACACAGTTGTTTGTGTTGTGTCTGTTGATGAAATCTGGGCAAATGAGGTAATACAAGGAGTAGGCTAGGCATAGTGGGGATAGCTCAGTTAGCACAACGTTTTCCAGCTTGAGGATGAGGAATGAGAAATGATATTGGTGCTGCTGACCAGTGGTAATGTTTGGGGTTTTTTGTTCTTGGCTGGTTTGTGGCACACTTTTCCAGAGTGATCGCAGACAGTACCGCACACAATATGCATTTATTTTGGTGGTGTTCTTGTTAGAATTTGCAAACCTTTGGACAGAGTTCAAAATGCTGTTGCAGCGTGCAGGTATCTGGCATTAACTGGTTCAGGTATCTGGCATTAGCTGGTTCAGGTATCTGGCATTCGCTGGTTCAGGTATCTGGCATTAGCTGGTTCAGGTATCTGGCATTAGCTGGTTCAGGTATCTGGCATTAGCTGGTTCAGGTATCTGGCATTAGCTGGTTCAGGTATCTGGCATTAGCTGGTTCAGGTATCTGGCATTAGCTGGTTCAGGTATCTGGCATTAGCTGGTTCAGGTATCTGGCATTAGCTGGTTCAGGTATCTGGCATTAGCTGGTTCAGGTATCTGGCATTAGCTGGTTCAGGTATCTGGCATTAGCTGGTTCAGGTATCTGGCATTAGCATCTGCTTATTTTTCTGTTTTCATTAGGTTACTTTTTTATTTTATTTTATTATTTTATTTTAAAAATACTTTTGCGGATATTCTGTTTGTTGAGTCGGCATTAACAGCTGTCTAACCAGTACCTCACACTTTGGTTTAGGTACGTTCGAGTCATTCAGGAATTTGGCCTGTTGTGCCTGCCGTCTAGACGTTTAGTCTTCATCAGTTTCGTCTCTAACCTGAAAATTGTAAAATTGACATATTGGCCACATAGTTGTCCAGATAGATTTTACTTGAACTGTATGCTATGATGCCTACATAATGCTGCCATTGTCATGACATATCACCTGTCATAACATGGCATTACAGCGTAAAACTCACTCAAGTGCCATAGAACTGTCATAATGTACCGGCCTACATCAGCTTGTTTAGTGTAATGATGCCTACTGCAAACTGTAATATGCTGCTATGACCTGATGTGAGCTCCTATGTCATGGTTAGGACAGTGTAATGTTGGTTTTATTAGACAAAAAGTGTCACCAAATATTTGAATGAAACCCTTTGATTTGTCAATAATTAGTTGATTATTTGATTCATAAATGCATTAATTTGCTGATACACTTCGTGAGGTGGAGCTGCTGGTGTTCTGCATGCTACTTCACACACACATTCCTTTATATGTAAATCCAGCAGTAATTCAACATGACATTAATGCAAGCATACATATTGTTGCTCACTCTCAGTGAGCCTGTTTGAGCTGTTCTCCAGGTAAGGTCAAGGGTGGCATATATACCTTTCCTTTCATGCTTTTGATTTTAAAAAACTGCTTGTATGTATGCTCCATGCCGCTTTGTTGAGATCGCTAAGTATAGGCTATCGCTAATTTAATTTAAAAAAACATCTTCGTTAAAGGAGGTTATGACTTGAAGCCGGTTCTGTTTCTGTTTCTTGTTTTTTGTAAAGTTGTATTTTCCTAATTCTCTAGGATGTCTTAAAGGTGTTTGCTGAAGAAAATTACCAATTTGAAATACAAAAACAAAAAGTGCTTTTGGTTCATAGACACTAACATAATCGGAAGGTTAAAAAAAGCTAATAAAACACAAGTTGAGGAAAACAGCAATAAAAACAATGAAACAATATAACATTGAAGGAAACAATAAACAACAAAAATAATGTGTCCATTTTTTTTCTAGACAGCAGGGTTTATGTAGAATATGGTACCATATCTGTACCACAGCACTAGATCAGGAGAAAGTTTTTGGAAGTTTGGGTACATTTTCCAGCAAGGAAGGGCTGTGGAGTACTGCTGCCATCTCAGGGGCAGCCAGACACATCAAGGCATCAACCTGGTGGACTCTGTAAACTGTGAAACCGTGTCCCCTGTTGCTTCAATTATTCTCCAGATCTCTCCAACCTCCTACCAGCTGCATAAGAGCGGAACTGGTCCCTGTTTGGTGGAACACACAGTGCAGTGCTCAACAGGCTGACACACGGAAGGTTCAAGAAGCGAATGGCTATTCGGTCAAACTTGAGTCTCTTTCTGAAGATGAAGCTAACTATGGTTAAGATAAATAATTATCCATGGTCAAGCAAGTCAGGTTGAGATTTTTTTTGTAACCTTATTTTAGTCAAAAGATTAAGTTATTTTTAATGCATCTAATTTGCTGTCTTAGATGAAAGGAAATTACTAAAATATATTTTCACATTTATGTTTAGAATGCATTTTGTTAAACAAACTAAATTTGGAGAAAAAAACTTACAAATAAATGTGTTCACATTGTGGTAAACCAGCGTCATGTTTGTTGACATTTCTTAAAACCCATGGCAACGATGTGTGCAAAGTATTTGCAGTGACCTGTCAAATAGATTTATTCCTATTGGGGAGTTTTTTTCTCTCCACTGTTGAGTGTTTTGTTTTCCCACTGGGGAGTTTTTTAGCTTGTTTTACTGGTTGGGGGTTGAGGCTTGGTTTTTCGCTCAATTTCTCTGCAGCGTCTTTGTGACAGTTCTTTGTAAAAAGCGCAATACAAATACAATTGAATTGAATTGAATTGAAATAGGCCTAATGCATAAAAAAAACAAAGACATACTTTATAAATGTCTTATATTTCAAAAAAGGTATTCTCATATTTTTAAATAAATTATATATATATATATTTTTTTTAATGAAAGATATTGTTAACAGTATAAATTCCCAAAATTACCTAAACATTTCTAAAATTACATCAATTCTTCAAAAAAGGAAATTTTCCCAGAACTTTACAACCCTAGTTAGCTGTCAAATCACAGCAGCCCGTGGATGCATGGACCTTTGTTAGCTGTCCAATCACAGCACTGGAATCATGCACCTGGTTTACTGCCATTGGGTCAACTTCCTGCTTTAAGGCCGCTTAGTTTCCGGATCTGATCTGTGAGACTAGTTGAGCCACAGATCTACTGCAGTGTAGAGGAGATCTACTGCAGTGTGGTGGAGATCTACTGCAGTGTAGAGGAGATCTACTGCAGTGTGGTGGAGATATACTGCAGTGTAGAGGAGATCTACTGCAGTGTGGTGGAGATCTACTGCAGTGTGGTGGAGATCTACTGCAGTGTAGAGGAGATCTACTGCAGTGTGGTGGAGATCTACTGCAGTGTAGAGGAGATCTACTGCAGTGTGGTGGAGATCTACTGCAGCGAGGTGTGGGCCAGTATAGTACTCCTACGGAGAGCAAATATATGGAACAAAGTTAAGGGCAATGCAGCCAAGGCTGGCCGTTACTGGATAATCTACTGTTTAAATGGTTTATAGGAATACCTTTTTAACCAGTATGCATAGTCAATTTTTTCCACAATTAAATTACTGGTTGGTACAAGACTAGATTTATAAGCTGAACAGATGGTAGTTTATGTCGCCTCATTGATACTAAACAGTCTCCATTGGTTAGCCTCCCTGTATGTGATGTGGTTGCAGACAGTTGCCATGGCCACCATATCATTGTTTATCGTCACGGACACAGAACTGACCTTTATTTTGAGAGTCCAGCTTGTTCTGGACCGGCGGCCAGGTTTGAGTCAGTACGTGTGTGTGGGTCATAGACCGTATAAAAATAGGTGAATGTTTGTGTGGGCGTACGTGCGCGTGTGTGTACGTGCGTTTGCGCGCGTGCGTGTGTTTGCTTACATTTCTGTGTGTGTGTGTACATGTGTGTGCGCATGTGTGTGTGCGCATGTGTGTGTGCATGTGTGTGTGCATGTGTGTGTGCATGTGTGTGTGCATGTGTGTGTGCATGTGTGTGTGCATGTACGCATGCCTACACCCTATGTGTTCCATACTGTTCCCGCATAATTTCTAGCTAAATCTAGTCCCACACTCCAATTCCCATAGAGATCCATTCAAATGCAGAGAGGTTATAGTAACTCTTGTAAGAGTATCAGAAAATAAAATATCAAGGGTCTTTTGATGTTGTTGGGTCACAGACATCAGGAAGTCATGGCATGCAAATATATGTCACCAAATATTAAATATTATTATTTAAGTGTATGTTAATTTGTCCAATTACTTTTTGTCCCCTAAAATGGGGTGGACTATGTATAAAAAGGGCTACAATTGCTACATGGTTTACCTGATATGGGTGTAAAAACCTCAAATTTAAGCTGAAAGTCAGCACTTTAACCTCATAGTCACTGTTCCATTTCAAATTCAATGTTCTGGAATCCAGACCCAAAACAACAAAAAATGTGTCACTGCCCTCAAACGTTTGGTCCCCACTGTATGTATATATTGTATTATATTCCTTGCAGATAACACCATTTTGGAGGCCTTTCAGGCCGAGTTCTCTGTGTTATTAGGTAAATACTGCAGCAGAACATTACATAAATGTCTCTCTCCTTGCTGTTCTTTCAATTCTCAGTTATGCGGGGGAGTTTCAATCTTATTTTGTATCGGTGGGTAAATTCTGGGCCAGTCGAGATCACATTTCTCACATCTTTCCAAATGTTTTCGCTTTTTACTGCTTTTATTTTTCTCATCACTAGATTCTTCCTTCCTTCCTTACAGATATTTTAGATTTCATTAAGGAACTATTCTAGACTTTGTGAAAATAAATATCAAAGTATTATATGTTGAATACTTTTTGATTCTTAATAAAATGGCTGCTGAAGCGTGCCTAAGGTCTTTTTTTGCGAATATGAAAAGGGATCTCTTATGAAAGGACAATGAGTTTGTGTTATGAAACATCTCAGACAGCCGTTTTGGAGAATAATTGGCACTCCGGTTTCTTGATGATCCATTTTCATTTCGTTGGTTACCTTGCTAAATATCGCTGAAGTGAACTCTCGCCAAACGCGGCGTCTTCACTCCTGAGACGCAGAAAAAGGCCGTCCCTGTACCTGCAGCCTTTAAAGGTGAGCGTGAATGGCTGGATGATGTTTTCTCCTCATTCCACTCTGAAGCAGTACTCGGGTATTGCCTCTGACCGGCTCAAACACGGCTGAATAAAGAGGCTTTTATCTGTATAAGTCATTTAAAATGTGTGAGGAATGGTCAGTGTTAATGCGGGTCCTGACCAGCAGTGAGGCTGTTGATATTGCAGCGCATGCATCGCATGCATCACATGCAGCGCATGCATCGCATGCATCGTATGCATCACATGCATCACTGCGCCATATGCGCT
The DNA here is from genome assembly GCA_022702515.1 of Ilyophis sp. 1 JC-2022. Taxonomy (NCBI): domain Eukaryota; kingdom Metazoa; phylum Chordata; class Actinopteri; order Anguilliformes; family Synaphobranchidae; genus Ilyophis; species Ilyophis sp. 1 JC-2022. Next base: position 785,336 of record CM040398.1, on the reverse strand, counting down.
TTAGCGGGTGTGCTTCCATCACACTTAATGCTTACATGCGTTTAATATTTACTTTACTGTATAATTACTGTAGTACTATGATTACAATATGAATATTGTTGTATAAATACTGTAGTACTATGAGTAGAATATGAATATTGTTGTATAAATACTGTAGTACTATTAGTAGAATATGAATATTGTTGTCTAAATACTGTTGTACTATTAGTAGAATATGAATATTGTTGTATAAATACTGTAGTACTATGATTAGAATATGAATATTGTTGTATAAATACTGTAGTACTATTAGTAGAATATGAATATTGTTGTCTAAATACTGTTGTACTATTAGTAGAATATGAATATTGTTGTATAAATACTGTAGTACTATGATTAGAATATGAATATTATTGTATAAATACTGTAGTACTATTAGTAGAATATTAATATTGTTGTATAAATACACTACTGTTGTACTACTATTAGAATATGAATATTGTTGTATAAATACTGTAGTACTATTAGTAGAATATGAATATTGTTGTATAAATACACTACTGTTGTACTACTATTAGAATATGAATATTGTTGTCTAAATACTGTTGTACTATTAGTAGAATATGAATATTTTTGTCTAAATACTGTCGTACTATTAGTAGAATATTAATATTGTTGTCTAAATACTGTTGTACTATTAGTAGAATATGAATATTGTTGTCTAAATACTGTTGTACTATTAGTAGAATATGAATATTGTTGTATAATTACTGTCGTACTATGATTAGAATATGAATATTGTTGTATGAATACTAGGCTATGTCACTACTACACTGTCCCACGGTCTGTCCTGCAGAGCGTCCTGTGTGAGCATACTCAGTAATAAACGGCAGTCGTTTACCTGTCAGCGGGTTTGCGGGTGTCCGTGTCTGTGGTTCGCCTGCCTCTCGTGGCGAGCGGTATCTGTAATTGCGATGTTGAGCGCTCTTCCGTGAGATCTGTTTAGCGGTTTGGCGGTTTCACTGTGACAGATTGCAGAGGGAGGCCGTCACCCCGCGCGTTTCAGACGTGTCAAGAGCTCCAAGCCGCCGCCATCGACGCCACCGCCCACGTTACCATGCGAAGCTCGAATTAAAAACCCCTCTGCATGCAGTATCTGACGCCACGCTCTGTGCATGCCTTCCACAGGTCGCCAGCGCTCCCGACTGAGAGGGTCTGCTGACCCCCCCCCCCCCACACACACCACCACCATAATGTCACCGTTTATACCCATATGAACACATGCGCAATTTCCCTGTCAATGTTATGACATTATTTAATAAGGGGAACACGGTGCAGTGTTTCCCTTGTCAATATTACATTTAAAGGGAATGCTAAGGTTTGACGATTGATTGCTGATATAAAGCTTGCTGTAATTTTATTGTCTGCTCATATGTGTTGGGAGGGGGTTCACACAGAACCCCCTCAGTTCACCAAGTGCAAGGAGAGGGTGGCGCAAGCCGGCAGCAGGAAGATACGTGGATACCTTGTGCTGCAGCTCTCTCACCAGTATGTTTGTGTGCCTTTCCCCCGACAGGTCGACGTCGAGCCGTGTGAAGAAGACGAGCGTGAGGAAGCATAAGGGTCTGGATTACGCCGTCCGCCGGCGAGCGTGGCATGAGCGCAGGAGATTGAACCTCGTTCCCCTCCCTGCCCGCCCCCACTTCCCCTGACGCTCAGACGCGCCGCTAACGAGGAGCGCCGTAACCCCCCTCTACTGACCTCACCCACCGGGACGCCTCCATTCCTCCTACCCCTCTCTTCTAGGACCCCATCAGCACCTCCACAGTGGCCTCCGTGAGCTACCGCTCAACAATGAGCTCCCACAACCATCCAGGTAAGCTCACCTGCGACCATTCCACTGGCGTGCATATCCAACGCACGCACCCCCGTTCATAAGAAGCGTGGAGGCAACAGGAATTTCCGGGTGTAACTTCCCTCTGTAGAGGTGCTTGTGAAGGCCTTGTGTGATTTCTGGTTGGTGCAGTGTGCGGGCGAAGCCGGTTTTGTTTGCGGAAGGAACCGGAAGCTCGGGAGCAGCCTTAAGAAAAATTGGCTCTGCCAATAAGAAAGATTTTCGGCTGCAGGCAGTTTGCGCTCCCATCGAGACCAAAACTATCGAACGCGTTTCAGCCGCATTTCTACTTCAGTGCCGCGGCCCCGTCTGTCTTCAGTCTCTGTTAAACCATGCCTGTTTGTTTCAAACCTTTATTTTTTCCCTTTCTTAAATTCAGGTTTTGTGGAGAAATGAGCGGTTCTGTACCTGCTCTGCCCGCAGGCCTGCACATTTAACTGCACGTAGCGTTGAGTAATGGGAACAGACGCAATTGTGGCGCATGCTGAAATCTACAATTTGGGCCCTTGTTGCCGGCTATCATTATGATGCACTTGGCTATTACAGTGTGTCTGGCTGTTATCGTTGGGTCTCACTGTGTTGAGTCAGACCGTTTGTGGAGGCAGCTTGGCTGGAGAGGGTAATCCACGTTCTTCTCTCTGCACCCGGCTTTTTGAGGCAGTAGGCCTGTCCACCCTCCTGTTCTGTGCTGCTCTCTGGAGAGAGATTCTGTGGACCAGAACTTTCTTTCTGACACCTGACACCCACCTAATTTTCTGCATTCAGGAGACTTTGCTGTTAGCATCTTGGCTCGGCGTTAGCAGCTGAAGACAGGGTGTAGGGATCCGCTCTTACGGCGCTTTAGTTGGCTGCACCAAGCTCATTTCCTAGGCCAGGATACCAAAGGCGAAAGAACATTTATATCTGGACTGACTCCATGTGACGTAAAGCTGAAAAACACCATAAAACATGACAGACCTGACGAACGCATCTTAAATAGCATCGTAAAATGATACTTAATATTCACAGCTGCTTGCGTTTCTTTTCCGTTGCTTAATCTTCACTTTTATTACAAAACTGAGTCATTAGGAGAGTCGAAACTCGGCCGCTCAGATTTATCCAAGGAAAAAGTGAGGCCTTGCCTGTGAAAGTCTATCGCACGCACGCACGCACGCACGCACGCACGCACGCACGCACGCACGCACGCACGCACGCACGCCAGACAGAATGGACTTGTTCTGTAAATGTTGGTTTCTGTGCGCACTGCAAGGACTTAAACTCTTAAAGGGTTAGCCTGTTAGCCACTTATATAAGTGTTAGTTCATTAGCCTAAGTCAGTCTTCATCTAACAGTCTAACAGGCTTTCCTTCCTCCGGCGACTGTCCCAGCCCCGGGTGCGACGACACCACTGTTGCCCCGCGGTTGTTAATCCACTTAAGAAAGTTCCTGAGGGTGAGACTGAAACCGGGATATTCCCGTCCGTGCGCCACATGGGCCAAGGCTCTACATCATCCAAGATCAAGCATCTCGAGTGTTTTACGGCTTTCCTGAGGGAAGAACTCGCACAGGGTCAAAGGTCACTGAACCCTGAATCCCACAACCCCAGCTTCCGTACCTATGCCCCCCAGGCTCGACACGTAAACGTATGCAAAGGACCGTTTCGGTAACCGAGCGTTAATAAGCCGCTCGGAGTAATCGTTTGTTGTTTGCCGGAGTGGTAATTGGCACTTCTAATGATTTATTTATTTGCTGATTAATTAAATTAGCAGCTCGTCTGTATGCGACTGGGTCCCACGCTTCTCCCAGGCCCCTCCCTCCACAGAGCCAGGGGGAAGGAGTACACAGACAAGAGAGCGATGACAACAACCATGAATAACTCATGAGTCTCTGAAACTACAGTGTTTTCACACGAAACAGCCGTTCCTCACGGTCCCCGTGTCAGATAAACACCACTTATTTTTCTCAGGAGCCAAAAGGCACGCTAACTCTGCAGTTGTTATTAAACACGCTCGGAAATAGCTCTGCTAGCCCTCCAGAGCAGATGTAAAGCATGTTGGAAGGTTTCTGCGGAGTTAAAATTAACACATTACCATTCGATAGCCACTCGTAAGGCTGTTAATGCAGGTTTCAAACAATTTCATCGCTTGTTTATAGAATTATTAAGTCTTCCATGATTTGTGGAACTACTGTTTTTAAATCAGTGGGAATTTATAGCACCCCTAAAAGCCCCATCATTTGTGACCATTGACCAATAGACTAACTGCGTTAGTGACCAGTGACCATTGACCAATAGACTAACTACATTAGTGACCATTGACCAATAGACTAACTACATTAGTGACCATTGACCAATAGACTAACTACATTAGTGACCATTGACCAATAGACTGTAAGCTGACCAGAAGCCATCAGGTATGTGAACCAAAAATGTCCATCTTGTTTTACTTTATTTAAGCAGGCAGCTGATAGCTCAGTGCTCACTTGTAGTGATGTCACAGTGAAGCAGCATGGGTAGGGAACACAGGGTGAAGGAGGTGATTAGGTGGCTGGATGTAGAGAGCCAGTTTGGTGGAAATTAGACCAGGGGTGTCGGACAGTGTCCCCCTCACTGTGCTGGGGTGCTGGATTTCCATTCGGTTGCAGAGTGAAGGGCTCCCAGCGACTGGCTGCACACCTCTGTGTTCCTGTACCCCTGGAGGTCAGAGCGATGTGTTCCTGTACCCCTGGAGGTCAGAGCGATGTGGGAGGGGCTCCTTGTATCCACTGCTCTCCCGATCATTCGTCATGTCGGCTTCATTTGCTTCTATTTCTCATTGTCTTTAACTGCTTCTCCAAATACTTGCAGAATAGTGAGACTGTGTGTGTGTGTGTGTGTGTGTGTGTGTGTGTGTGTGTGTGTGTGTGTGTGTGTGTATCTGTTTGGGGGGGGGCTGATAACACTCAGTTATATACAATTATATACAGTGTACACAACCCCTCTGTGTTAAGTAAACAACGGTGGAACAGAAACCACAACAACAGCAACACTGGAGACAGCCACCATGAAGCTGGGTGAGGTGACCCCCAAGCGTCAGGCTCCGTGCCCCCCCCCCCCACACACCTGCAGCTTGTTCCCCCTGCCCCGCCTATAATGTCCTTCTTGCGTTACGCACCTGGAATGGCAAATTTGGTCCATTTAGGGGGTGCTCTGTTTAAGGCTTTATAACTCCAGGTGTGAGCATCACAGACAGTTGTACCATTTACAATTCAAACTTTAATTTAAGTCTAAATAAAGTGCCACAAATGCAAAGAAACTTTGGAAAAATGTAAAAAAAATAAAAAAATGTTTCTTTAGTTTGCAATGAAATACAGAGAGCTACATACGTGAAACAGGTAAATCTATATATTTCCTTGAACATAAACTCAGTGTCCACAAGTGTCCAAATTCTGAGGATGATATGCAGAACTACTAAAGATCTATGACGCAAAATATAGGCAGTGTATCCTGGTGTCCATTAGTTTCTCCAAATCTATCCAAATGGCTAAATTGTGCCCTGCTCTAAATCATAAAATAATGATGTATTTAACTACAAGTCAACTGGATCATAAAACTCACTTTTGCATCATTTTCAAGTGGGAATTACTATCTTTTCATCAATATACAGGTTAGGGATGTTCCTAACGACTAATTTCCCTGACGTTTAAACGGAAGTTTAAACTTAGACTAGTCGACTAGTCTAAAAGTAAGAAAACACTTAGATAACACTTCAATAACCAAATCGTATTTTAAATGCCGCTGAAATGTGTGGCACTTTGCGCCTTGCATTATGAACTTGCACATTATCCTACAAAACATGACAACAACTCACTAAATAAAAGTTAACAAATAACATTTATTGAAAACAATATTCAACGTAACAAAACATTTTTAGGAAACATGCCTGATTATTACAACGGCATTTTAATTTGGTGAATGCGATCGCATAGCAAATACAGTAAAAAATAATAATCGGTCATCAGAAAAACTACCATAGGCCCACAAAAAAATAACAATTAGGCCTACTGATCGACATGACATTACATTCGTTTTATTGGGCTATTCAACAACGCGATAGGCCTACTTACTCTTTCCACCTCGCTGGTTTAACTTGCAGGGCGAACAGGCTATTACTGCGTTTTGTTTCTTTCCTTCGTTTTTAAATTTTTTTAATTTTATCCGGCGTTGTTAACATTAGTAACGGATGCTCGTTTTTTTATAAAGCAACATTTGACCAGGAAAACATGACATTTCAGTGCAAATTATGTCAATATGTAATTTAAATGTGTACATTAATAAAATAATAAGTTTAACCGACTAGTATTTCTGGTGCCGACTAGCGAGGGTAGCAACGTTTAATCGGCTAGTCGACTAAACGCGCACATCCCTAATACAGGTGCAGCTCAAAAAATTTGAATATCATGAAAAAGTTCTATATGTTTTGTCGCTCATGTCAGAAAGTGAAACTCATATATTATATAGATTCATTACACATAGAGTGAAATATTTCAAGCCTTTATTTCTTGTAATTTTGATGATTATGGCTTACAGCTAATGAAACCCAAAATTCAGTGTCTCAGAAAATTAGAATATTACATAAGATCAATAAAAAAGGATATTTTAAGCAGAAATGTCAGCCTTCTGAAAAATATGTTCATTTCTATGCACTCAATACTTGGTTGGGGCTCCTTTTGCATGAATTACTGCATCAATGCGGCGTGGCATGGAGGCGATCAGCCTGTGGCACTGCTGAGGTGTAATGGAAGCCCAGGTTGCTTTGATAGCGGCCTTCAGGTCGTCTGCATTGTTGGGCATGGTGTCTCTCATCTTCATCTTGACAATACCCCATAGATTCTCTATGGGGTTCAGGTCAGGCGAGTTTGCTGGCCAATCAAGCACAGTAATACCATGGTCATTGAACCAGCTTTTGGTACTTTTGGCAGTGTGGGCAGGTGCCAAGTCCTGCTGGAAAATGAAATCAGCATCTCCATAAAGCTTGTCAGCAGAAGAAAGCATGAAGTGCTCTAAAATTTCCTGGTAGATGGCTGCGTTGACTGTGGACTTCAGAAAACACAGTGGACCAACACCAGCAGATGACATGGCACCCCAAATCATCACTGACTGTGGAAACTTCACACTGGACTTCAAGCAACGTGGATTCTGTGCCTCTCCACTCTTCCTCCAGACTCTGGGACCTTGATTTCCAAATGAAATGCAAAATTTACTTTCATCTGAAAAGAGGGCTTTGGACCACTGAGCAACAGTCCAGTTCTTTTTCTCCTTAGTCCAGGTAAGACGCTTCTGACGTTGTCTCTGGTTCAGGAGTGGCTTGACACGAGGAATGCGACATTTGTAGCCCATGTCCTGGATTCGTCTGTGCGTGGTGGCTCTTGATGCACTGACTCCAGCCTCAGTCCACTCCTTGTGAAGCTCCCCCAAATTCTTGAATGGATTTTGCTTGACAATCCTCTCAAGGCTGCGGTTATCGCTGTTGCTTGTGCACCTTTTCCTACCACACTTTTTCATTTCCTTTCTATGAATATGCTTGGATACAGCACTCTGTGAACAACCAGCTTCTTTAGCAATGACCTTTTGTGGCTTACCCTCCTTGTGGAGGGTGTCAATGACTGTCTTCTGGACATCTGTCAAGTCAGTAGTCTTCCCCATGATTGTGTAGCCTACTGAACCAGACTGAGAGACCATTTAAAGGCTCAGGAAACCTTTGCAGGTGTTTTGAGTTAATTAGCTGATTAGAGTGTGACACCATGAGTTTCCAATATGTAACTTTTTCACAATATTCAAATTTTCTGAGACACTGAATTTGGGTTTTCATTAGCTGTAAGCCATAATCATCAAAATTACAAGAAATAAAGGCTTGACATATTTCACTCTATGTGTAATGAATCTATATAATATATGAGTTTCACTTTCTGAAATGAGTGACAAAAAATATTGAACTTTTTCACGATATTCAAATTTTTTGAGCTGCACCTGTATATGTACAAGAGTGGATCATATTACAAACTACCCTTTTATTTTAGTGAATTATATCTTTATTCATAATCTCCACTTTGTAACAATCGTCACATGTTAACATCGTTGCTCCTCCTGAATAAGATTCAAACCTGTAGACCTGTGGTGTGGAGTCCTCCTCTACTGCAGTGCTATGCTGCTGTCAGACCACGGCTCTCTGTTGAGGCGGTTCTCACAGGCGAGCGCATTTGAGTTTGACTGTGTACAAATCTGTTGTTTTATCGCCACACTCGATTTGATTATGCATAAACATCTGTATCTCCATGGCAGCGGTCTCTCAGGATCATGCTAGGTTTGTTTGCCGTCTGTCGTGGGGCGGACTTTTACTCTTAAAGGTCCCATATCATGGAAATTGGAGTTTAGCTACTTTTAGCATTTATATGCAGTGTAGCATGATATTTATGTGCTGGTAAAATATTAAGTCGGTACTACCTGCCATTTTTTTGTTGTTGCATAAGAAAAAAAACACTCTGCTTAAAAGTCTGTTCAGAATTGGCTCCAGCTGTAACGTCATTACTGGACTCCTGAGAAAACAGCCGGATGTCATTTGCATAAACCCGCCCTCCTTCAGACTCTAAAGAACTGGGTAGGTATACAGTTCTGTGGTAACGCCAGCCTTTCTGTTCTTTACTTAGCCTCTATCACCACAGTATAATTACGAGCAAGTGGCAAGTTCATGACTAGCTAAACATGTTTGTGTCAGTGCTGTGTCAGTGCTGTGTCAGTGTTGTGTCAGTGCACTTTTAATCTTTCCAGCTACAATAGTAAGTGCTTCGTCGTGTACAGCTTTAGCGTTAGTCTAAAGCTCTCGAGCCGCTGCCTGGTTGCGTACGGAGTCCTGTAATACCGAACAACGCAGGTTTCGGTGCCACTGTATACAATGTAAGACAATGCACAAGCTTTCGATGCACGGCTCAGTCAGTCACCGCAGGTAGCCTACTGTTAGCAAGCCAGCTAACGTTAAACTTGGTCAATTTTCTAAAAGCGAAACTGTCTAAAGTGTGGCTGTATTTTACGCAAAATTATTCAGATGAATGCTTAAAAACAATAGCCTGCCGAGGGGGGAACACGTCAATAATGTCGCATTTGTTGATCTATAGGATACATTTGAAAGCATGCAGGGATGCATCTTCAACTGCTTGAAAAGTAACGTTAGCCTACAGGCTCAGTATAATTTAAACAGTTAAGAGGTAATCACTATATTGAATTTATATTACATGTATTTGCCTTTGTAAAAAATACATTCTTTAATGTCTTCGTTTGCTCTTTTTTATTTGTTTCTTCGGTTTTTTGGAGCGAAAGTGTAATGTAGGCAAGAGTGCGATTGTGATTCTGGGTCAGTTAGCCAATCAACGCAGAGCATGTGAAAAAAACATGAACCGCCCACCAAAGCTGCAAGAGTAAAAAATTCACTGGATTTATATATTTTTAAAATATATTGCAAAACTTTTCTCCTTAAAAAACCTTATCAACATGTTTGGTAGACCTTGTAGAATAATATAAAATTGACAAAAAATAGTATGATTTGGGACCTATAAATGAGCACTGGCCCATCTACCTGTCAGAAAACAAGGTCATAAAGTGTGACGTCGGTTTCTCTGGCAACACCGCCGGGTGTCCGAGCCAAATGTTATAATCTGCGTAACAGCAACTATGCATTTGTAATACTTCTGAAACATTTCTGCCCGTTACGTCTGTGTCTCTTAATTCAGGCTGATCCTGGGTAATTCCATTTAAATTCCATTGGCTGGCTCACACCGTCCAGTACTGCTGCTCTGAAAGAAACGGTCCTATTGGCTGGCTCACACCGTCCAGTACTGCTGCTCTGAAAGAAACGGTCCTATTGGCTGGCTCACACCGCCCAGTACTGCGGCTCTGAAAGAAACAATCCCATTGGCTGGTTCACACTTCCCAATGCTGCAGCCCTGAAAGAAACAATCCCATTGGCTGGCTCACACCGTCCAGTACTGCGGCTCTGAAAGAAACGGTCCTATTGGCTGGTTCACACTTCCCAATGCTGCAGCCCTGAAAGAAACAATCCCATTGGCTGGTTCACACTTCCCAATGCTGCAGCCCTGAAAGAAACGATCCCATTGGCTGGCTCACACTTCCCAATGCTGCAGCCCTGAATGAAACGATCCCATTGGCTGGTTCACACTTCCCAATGCTGCAGCCCTGAAAGAAAGAATCACATTGGCTGGCTCACACCGCCCAGTACTGCGGCTCTGAAAGAAACGATCCCATTGGCTGTGTCTGACAAGTGCAGTTTTTCAGAGTTTTATGACTCAGAAGGAAGTCAAAGATGAATGTAATCTCAGCGGTGAAACATTGGCGATTACATGTGATGCAAAACCTTGGAAGGTCAGGCAGGACTCATGGTTGTGTCAAAGACGATATCAGCTCTGAATTGGCCATGGTTGTGTCAAAGACGATATCAGCTCTGAATTGGCCATGGTTGGCTCAAACTGACAAAATGTAGCAATTAAGGGGAAGCATATTGGCCTCATTAATCATGATGTGCATAGTACTTCCAAATTTTTAATTTGTACTTATGCTCATAATTTATCATTTTTGTTCACATCATTTATTAATCATCGTTACGGTTTGTATCTGCAGTGCTGGTATCAACTTTGATAAATCAGTGTCTCAGTATTTAGATTTCATGAATATTATCTGATAAGCTGAACTGTACTATACGTTTGGTGTGCATTTCTCTAGGCTGTATGAATAGAATAAATTGATGACATCTTCAAAAAAAAAAAACACAGAGTACAAAAGATCCTGTGGGTTTTTGTCGACAACAGTAGAAAGGAGACCTTTAATAATTCTGCACCAGATTAGCATTTTGGAAATCGATTTGAGCTGTTTTATAGTCGATAAATAATTCTGCGGTCGCTGTGCTTTGTGAAATAGGAAAATTGACTGAAAATGCAGGATGTTATTTCTCTAAATAATTTTGGTCTCAGCACCAGTGGGAAAAGCACAGACCTTTTCTCCCTTTACTTACAGGGACCCACACACACTCATTAACCGTACACACTTACAGGGACCCACACACACTCATTAACCGTACACACTTCCAGGGACCCACACACACTCATTAAGCATACACACTTACAGGGACCCACACACACTCATTAACCGTACACACTTACAGGGACCCACACACACTCATTAACCGTACACACTTACAGGGACCCACACACACTCATTAACCGTACACACTTACAGGGACCCACACACTCATTAACCGTACACACTTACAGGGACCCACACACACTCATTAACCGTACACACTTATAGGGACCCACACACACTCATTAACCTTACACACTTATAGGGACCCACACACACTCATTAACCTTACACACTTATAGGGACCCACACACACTCATTAACCTTACACAATTACAGGGACCCACACACATTCATTAACCGTACACACTTATAGGGACCCACACACACTCATTAATCTTACACAATTACAGGGACCCACACACACTTATTAACCTTACACACTTACAGGGACCTACACACACATGAGCCTTACACCACTTACAGGGACCCACACACACTCATTAACCTTACACACTTATAGGGACCTACACACACATTAACCCTACACACTTACAGGGACCTACACACACATGAACCTTACACCACTTACAGGGACCCACACACACATTAACCGTACACACTTACAGGGACCTACACACATGAACCTTACACCACTTATAGGGACCCACACACACTCATTAACCTTACACACTTATAGGGACCCACACACACTCATTAACCATACACACTTATAGGGACCCACACACACTCATTAACCTTACACAATTACAGGGACCCACACACATTCATTAACCGTACACACTTATAGGGACCCACACACACTCATTAATCTTACACAATTACAGGGACCCACACACACTTATTAACCTTACACACTTACTGGGACCTACACACACATGATCCTTACACCACTTACAGGGACCCACACACACTCATTAACCTTACACACTTACAGGGACCTACACACACATTAACCCTACACACTTACAGGGACCTACACACACATGAACCTTACACCACTTACAGGGACCCACACACACATTAACCGTACACACTTACAGGGACCTACACACATGAACCTTACACCACTTACAGGGACCCACACACATTCATTAACCGTACACACTTACAGGGACCTACACACGCATGAACCTTACACCACTTACAGGGACCCACACACACATTAACCGTACACACTTACAGGGACCTACACACATGAACCTTACACCACTTACAGGGACCCACACACATTCATTAACCGTACACACTTACAGGGACCTACACACGCATGAACCTTACACCACTTACAGGGACGACACACACATTAACCGTACACACTTACAGGGACCTACACACAGTCATTAACCATGCACATTTACAGGGACCACACACTCATTAACCATACACACTTACAGGGACATACACACACATGAACTTTACACACTTATAGGGACCCACACACACTCATGAATCTTACACATTTACAGGGACCCACACACACTCATTAATCTTACACACTTATAGGGACCCACACACACTCAGTAATCTTACACACTTATAGGGACCCACACACACATTAATCTTACACCACTTACAGGGACGCACATACACTCATTAACCTTACACACTTACAGGGACCTACACACACATTAACCTTACACCACTTACAGGGACCCACACACACTCATTAACCTTACACACTTACAGGGACCCACACACACTCATTAACCTTACACACTTACAGGGACCCACACACACTCATTAACCTTACACACTTACAGGGACCCACACACACTCATTAACCTTACACACTTACAGGGACCCACACACACTCATTACCATTACACACTTATAGGGGCCCACACACACTCATTAACCTTACACACTTATAGGGACCCACACACACTCAATAATTTTACACCACTTACAGGGACCCATAGACACTCATTAACCTTACACACTTATAGGGGCCCACACACACTCATTAACCTTACACACTTACAGGGACCCACACACACTCAAACCTCCAAACATCTGGCTGCCTCACCTGAGTTCAAACCCTTATCCCAGATTCAGCCAGGTTCTCTGGATTACTGTGGAGTGATTCCCACACGAATGCTTGCTGTGTATCAAATATTAGCTCTTCCAGCTGTAATATCATTCCTGATGAAAATAGAATGCTTTACATCATATTACATCTTTCTTCTAAAAGACCATATTTTCAAACCGCCGTGCCGTTGTAAGGTGCTCTACTGATGTTTGCACAGAGGAAATTAAATCTGTTCGAGGAATCCAGGTTACATATTCAATCTGCACCCACTTGTACTCATTTTAAATGAAATTAACTTGTGCTACATTGCTTGTTTGCCAAGCAAACATTTTTTCCCCCAGCAAGACTTACATTGGGAGTAATTTACTTTATGCGCTAAACCTCAGTACAAGACCGTATTTGCTAGGCTAGTTTGCTCTGGCGCAAGGTTCCCTCCTGGAGACCGCAGTGCATGATGGTTTTTGTCCCACTAATCCTCTTATTTGAGAGGCAAATTTAGACTGTGCATTTTGTCTTTATTGCTATTTACTCTTTTTTTCAAAAAATATTTCTCACAAGCAGATGTTGGAGGTCAGTAGCCAGTTGACCCCACTCTTAGCATTTAGGTGTGATTTTGCCAGTCAGTCGATTAGTCAATAAATAAATCGAGTCAGTCAATCAACAAATCAATAAATCTGGCACGCTATACAGTCCCATTTACAGACTACAACTCAGTAAATATCTCAAATATTTCCAGTGGGAAAAGGCTATTACAGCCTGAACTAAAACATGCACACACAGCTGTCAACAGGATCGTTTCAGATGAGAGCCATTGTTCTGTACAGAGCTTTAGTCAGAACTGTACAACCCCAATATGTCTAATATTGTAGAAGTGCATAATTGAAAAATGCTTATTGCTGTTGGCCAATGGTACAGTAAACCCCTCCATGAATACGGTTACAGTTTAAATGAAAAACAGAACACTATTATTTAATTTTATAAACACACACAAGGCTGAGAGGGCAGTCTGATCCCGTGCACTTTTCACTGTCGTGGTATTGCAATTTCCTCTTCCTTTAACACTGTCAACAGGACTTATACCATAAAGATCGCTCTCACCTGAAGCATTCAAGCGCTTATACCATAAAGATCGCTCTCACCTGAAGCGTTCAAGCGCTTAAACCATAAAGATCGCTATCACCTGAAGCATTCAAGCGCTTAAACCATAAAGATCGCTCTCACCTGAAGCATTCAAGCGCTTAAACCATAAAGATCGCTATCACCTGAAGCATTCAAGCGCTTATACCATAAAGATCGCTCTCACCTGAAGCATTCAAGCGCTTAAACCATAAAGATCGCTATCACCTGAAGCGTTCAAGCGCTTATACCATAAGGATCGCTATCACCTGAAGCGTTCAAGCGCTTATACCATAAGGATCGCTATCACCTGAAGCGTTCAAGCGCTTATACCATAAAGATCGCTATCACCTGAAGCATTCAAGCGCTTAAACCATAAAGATCGCTATCACCTGAAGCATTCAAGCTTGAACTCAGGATTACCTGACCGGATGAGGTCTGAAAATGAGGGAGGGACGGAGGTCTGGAGGAGGGAGAGGGAGAGGGGGAGGGAGGGAGGGAAGGAGTTAGCGCCATCCGTTTTCCTGGAGCTCTGGTTCACAGCGTGATGGCTGTGGTTCAGTGGAACTGCACTTCTTCTCCAAGCCCCATACGACTCCACCCCCCCAACGTGACCAAAGCCCCCTTTGTTCAGAAGCAGGGTCATTATCTTTGGCCTTTCAGTGTGGGAGCCTGGAGCCTGTTCTGGACCCGCGGCTGATGTCAGACACTCTGAACGGTAGGCTTTATTGCCCCAAATGGTTGTCATTAAAAGGCTGAGGCCTGGGGGTGGTTAGCGATCAGAAACTGCCGTTTAGCTGTAGACGCTGGTGCTTTAAAAACGGAGGACGCGACCGGCTCATCACCAGAAGAGTCTGCGGGAGAGGTGGACCCTCAATGGAGCTCCAGGTCCTTTTGAACATAGACTCAACCCAGCGGTCTCCCTCTGGTCATAGACTCGACCCAGCGGTCTACCTCTGGTCATAGACTCGACCCAGCGGTCTACCTCTGGTCATAGACTCGACCCAGCTGTCTACCTCTGGTCTTAGACTCGACCCAGCGGTCTATCTCTGGTCATATACTCGACCCAGCGATCTACCTCTGGTCATAGACTCGACCCAGTGGTCTACTTCTGGTCATAGACTCGACCTAGCTGTCCACATCTCGTCATTGACTTAACACGGCAGTCCATCTCTGGTCATTGTCTTAACCCAACCCAATGGTAGACCTCTTGTCATACAGTCAACCCAGTGGTCCACAGCTGGTCATAGAGTCAACCCAACCTTGTGAGGATCGGTGTCACTATATTTTATACTCCCACATACATATGAACAATCACAAATGGGAGGGAGAGAGGCAGAGAAAACACCAGTGTGCTGCATGTTACAATTATTAATAAAGCTAACAACTGTGCATAACCAGTGATTCAATGGTGTACCCTGAGGTAGGTACGAATGCACTCACCTGTTGGGTTTGTAAGGGTTACCAGGGACCTAGTCTATAATTAGCCTGTGTGTTCATTGCAGACTGTGTACAGGTCAGGTCAGGGCACGTAGGCTCACCTGTAGCTAATTTCTGTGAAGTGGAAACGGCTGAGCGTCGCTGATCACATCTTACACCAACATACTACAGTTCAGGTGTCATCTTTTATCACTTTGCTTTTATAAGGTTCTTAACCTTAATGCCTGTTACCGGGAGCAACAGTGTGGCGTAACGACTAGGGGAATGGGGTAACAATGGGGTAAACGATGGATAAAGGTCTCCGTTAAGCACATTAATAATGTAATGAGTAAAATAACACTGATTAGATTCTGGATAATAAGTCCTGTTTGTGGGTGGTGATAACACTGATTAGGTTCTGGATAATAAGTCATGTTTGTGGGTGGCGATAACACTGATTAGGGTCTGGATAATAAGTCATGTTTGTGGGGGATAACACTGATTAGATTCTGGATAATAAGTCCTGTTTGTGGGTGGTGATAACACTGATTAGGTTCTGGATAATAAGTCCTGTTTGTGGGTGGTGATAACACTGATTAGGTTCTCGATAATAAGTCCTGTTTGTGGGTGGTGATAACACTGATTAAGTTCTGGATAATAAGTCCTGTTTGTGGGGGATAACACTGATTAGGGTCTGGATAATAAGTCCTGTTTGTGGGGGATAACACTGATTAGGGTCTGGGTAATAAGTCCTGTTTGTGGGTGGTGATAACACTGATTAAGTTCTGGATAATAAGTTCTGTTTGTGGGTGGTGATAACACTGATTAGGTTCTGGATAATAAGTCCTGTTTGTGGGGGATAACACTGATTAGGTTCTGGATAATAAGTCCTGTTTGTGGGTGGTGATAACACTGATTAGGGTCTGGATAATAAGTCCTGTTTGTGGGGGATAACACTGATTAGGTTCTGGATAATAAGTCCTGTTTGTGGGGGATAACACTGATTAGGGTCTGGGTAATAAGTCCTGTTTGTGGGTGGTGATAACACTGATTAAGTTCTGGATAATAAGTTCTGTTTGTGGGTGGTGATAACACTGATTAGGTTCTGGATAATAAGTCCTGTTTGTGGGGGATAACACTGATTAGGTTCTGGATAATAAGTCCTGTTTGTGGGTGGTGATAACACTGATTAGGGTCTGGATAATAAGTCCTGTTTGTGGGGGATAACACTGATTAGGTTCTGGATAATAAGTCCTGTTTGTGGGTGGTGATAACACTGATTAGGTTCTGGATAATAAGTCCTGTTTGTGGGGGATAACACTGATTAGGTTCTGGATAATAAGTCCTGTTTGTGGGGGATAACACTGATTAGGGTCTGGATAATAAGTCATGTTTGTGGGGGATAACACTGATTAGGTTCTGGATAATAAGTCCTGTTTGTGGGTGGTGATAACACTGATTAAGTTCTGGATAATAAGTTCTGTTTGTGGGTGGTGATAACACTGATTAGGTTCTGGATAATAAGTCCTGTTTGTGGGGGATAACACTGATTAGGTTCTGGATAATAAGTCCTGTTTGTGGGTGGTGATAACACTGATTAAGTTCTGGATAATAAGTCCTGTTTGTGGGTGGTAATAACACTGATTAGGGTCTGGATAATAAGTCCTGTTTGTGTGTGGTGATAACACTGATTAAGTTCTGGATAATAAGTCCTGTTTGTGGGGGATAACACTGATTAGGGTCTGGATAATAAGTCCTGTTTGTGGGGGATAACACTGATTAGGGTCTGGATAATAAGTCCTGTTTGTGGGGGATAACACTGATTAGGTTCTGGATAATAAGTCCTGTTTGTGGGTGGTGATAACACTGATTAGGGTCTGGATAATAAGTCCTGTTTGTGGGGGATAACACTGATTAGGTTCTGGATAATAAGTCCTGTTTGTGGGTGGTGATAACACTGATTAGGTTCTGGATAATAAGTCCTGTTTGTGGGGGATAACACTGATTAGGTTCTGGATAATAAGTCCTGTTTGTGGGGGATAACACTGATTAGGGTCTGGATAATAAGTCATGTTTGTGGGGGATAACACTGATTAGGTTCTGGATAATAAGTCCTGTTTGTGGGTGGTGATAACACTGATTAAGTTCTGGATAATAAGTTCTGTTTGTGGGGGATAACACTGATTAGGTTCTGGATAATAAGTCCTGTTTGTGGGTGGTGATAACACTGATTAAGTTCTGGATAATAAGTCCTGTTTGTGGGTGGTAATAACACTGATTAGGGTCTGGATAATAAGTCCTGTTTGTGTGTGGTGATAACACTGATTAAGTTCTGGATAATAAGTCCTGTTTGTGGGGGATAACACTGATTAGGGACTGGATAATAAGTCCTGTTTGTGGGGGATAACACTGATTAGGGTCTGGATAATAAGTCCTGTTTGTGGGGGATAACACTGATTAGGTTCTGGATAATAAGTCCTGTTTGTGGGGGATAACACTGATTAAGTTCTGGATAATAAGTCCTGTTTGTGGGGGATAACACTGATTAGGGTCTGGATAATAAGTCCTGTTTGTGGGTGGTGATAACACTGATTAGGGTCTGGATAATAAGTCCTGTTTGTGGGTGGTGATAACACTGATTAGGATCTGGATAATAAGTCCTGTTTGTGGGGGATAACACTGATTAGGGTCTGGATAATAAGTCCTGTTTGTGGGGGATAACACTGATTAGGGTCTGGATAATAAGTCCTGTTTGTGGGGGATAACACTGATTAGGATCTGGATAATAAGTCCTGTTTGTGGGTGGTGATGTGGACCATATGAAAGGTGTCATGATGCTTCGGCATCATGCAAAGGCTTAAAGAGTCATGGAGTGAACCGGCCACAGATTCCTGGCATGGACACGGAGAGGCCAGGATCTGCACGGCACGGTTCGGCACGCCCCCGGGGACTCCTCTGCGTGCCCCCCCTCCTCCAGCTAAAGGTGCGTCAGCTTGGACGTGTGGGCCCTCTCACTCCCCACCCATTTCTGCTGATTTTTCTATGGAGCGTTTTGTTTAAAAGCCAAAGGAAATAATGTAGCGTTTGTGTGGCGCTGTACAGCATGAATACAGAAATGTTCATTATTCACGGGACATTTGTTTTTGGGATACTAAATATCCATTTTCTTTCCCCTGAAGATATTGACTTTTTTAATGCGTGAGATTTTTGTGCTGAGAGAAGTTAACTGGCGCTTCTGTTTCACTTAGATATATTAAAGGGTTCATTAGGATGTGATGATTTGTTCATTGTTTCAATTGTGCAGTTTTGAGGGGGGGTGGGGGGTGGGGGGTTGAAGAGTCAGTAATAGATGAGGGGGGATCATGTACCACACCCTACCTGCCTGATTCAGACTGTACCACAGGGTCAGAGGTCAGGGGGGAGCTGGGTGGTGTGGAATACTGGGGAGGGAGCTGGGTGGTGTGGAATACTGGGGAGGGAGCTGGGTGCTGTGGAATACTGGGGAGGGAGCTGGGTGCTGTGGAATACTGGGGAGGGCGCTGGGTGCTGTGGAATACTGGGGAGGGAGCTGGGTGGTGTGGAATACTGGGGAGGGCGCTGGGTGGTGTGGAATACTGGGGAGGGAGCTGGGTGGTGTGGAATACTGGGGAGGGAGCTGGGTGGTGTGGAATACTGGGGAGGGCGCTGGGTGCTGTGGAATACTGGGGAGGGCGCTGGGTGGTGTGGAATACTGGGGAGGGAGCTGGGTGGTGTGGAATACTGGGGAGGGAGCTGGGTGGTGTGGAATACTGGGGAGGGAGCTGGGTGGTGTGGAATACTGGGGAGGGAGCTGGGTGGTGTGGAATACTGGGGAGGGAGCTGGGTGGTGTGGAATACTGGGGAGGGAGCTGGGTGGTGTGGAATACTGGGGAGGGAGCTGGGTGCTGTGGAATACTGGGGAGGGAGCTGGGTGGTGTGGAATACTGGGGAGGGAGCTGGGTGGTGTGGAATACTGGGGAGGGAGCTGGGTGGTGTGGAATACTGGGGAGGGAGCTGGGTGGTGTGGAATACTGGGGAGGGAGCTGGGTGGTGTGGAATACTGGGGAGGGAGCTGGGTGCTGTGGAATACTGGGGAGGGAGCTGGGTGGTGTGGAATACTGGGGAGGGAGCTGGGTGGTGTGGAATACTGGGGAGGGAGCTGGGTGCTGTGGAATACTGGGGAGGGCGCTGGGTGCTGTGGAATACTGGGGAGGGAGCTGGGTGGTGTGGAATACTGGGGAGGGCGCTGGGTGGTGTGGAATACTGGGGAGGGAGCTGGGTGGTGTGGAATACTGGGGAGGGAGCTGGGTGGTGTGGAATACTGGGGAGGGCGCTGGGTGCTGTGGAATACTGGGGAGGGAGCTGGGTGGTGTGGAATACTGGGGAGGGAGCTGGGTGGTGTGGAATACTGGGGAGGGAGCTGGGTGGTGTGGAATACTGGGGAGGGAGCTGGGTGGTGTGGAATACTGGGGAGGGAGCTGGGTGGTGTGGAATACTGGGGAGGGAGCTGGGTGGTGTGGAATACTGGGGAGGGAGCTGGGTGGTGTGGAATACTGGGGAGGGAGCTGGGTGGTGTGGAATACTGGGGAGGGAGCTGGGTGGTGTGGAATACTGGGGAGGGAGCTGGGTGGTGTGGAATACTGGGGAGGGAGCTGGGTGGTGTGGAATACTGGGGAGGGAGCTGGGTGGTGTGGAATACTGGGGAGGGAGCTGGGTGCTGTGGAATACTGGGGAGGGAGCTGGGTGGTGTGGAATACTGGGGAGGGAGCTGGGTGGTGTGGAATACTGGGGAGGGCGCTGGGTGCTGTGGAATACTGGGGAGGGAGCTGGGTGGTGTGGAATACTGGGGAGGGAGCTGGGTGGTGTGGAATACTGGGGAGGGAGCTGGGTGGTGTGGAATACTGGGGAGGGAGCTGGGTGGTGTGGAATACTGGGGAGGGCGCTGGGTGCTGTGGAATACTGGGGAGGGAGCTGGGTGGTGTGGAATACTGGGGAGGGCGCTGGGTGCTGTGGAATACTGGGGAGGGAGCTGGGTGGTGTGGAATACTGGGGAGGGAGCTGGGTGGTGTGGAATACTGGGGAGGGAGCTGGGTGCTGTGGAATACTGGGGAGGGAGCTGGGTGGTGTGGAATACTGGGGAGGGAGCTGGGTGGTGTGGAATACTGGGGAGGGAGCTGGGTGCTGTGGAATACTGGGGAGGGAGCTGGGTGGTGTGGAATACTGGGGAGGGAGCTGGGTGGTGTGGAATACTGGGGAGGGAGCTGGGTGCTGTGGAATACTGGGGAGGGCGCTGGGTGGTGTGGAATACTGGGGAGGGAGCTGGGTGGTGTGGAATACTGGGGAGGGAGCTGGGTGGTGTGGAATACTGGGGAGGGAGCTGGGTGGTGTGGAATACTGGGGAGGGAGCTGGGTGGTGTGGAATACTGGGGAGGGAGCTGGGTGGTGTGGAATACTGGGGAGGGAGCTGGGTGCTGTGGAATACTGGGGAGGGAGCTGGGTGGTGTGGAATACTGGGGAGGGAGCTGGGTGCTGTGGAATACTGGGGAGGGAGCTGGGTGGTGTGGAATACTGGGGAGGGAGCTGGGTGCTGTGGAATACTGGGGAGGGAGCTGGGTGCTGTGGAATACTGGGGAGGGAGCTGGGTGCTGTGGAATACTGGGGAGGGAGCTGGGTGCTGTGGAATACTGGGGAGGGAGCTGGGTGCTGTGGAATACTGGGGAGGGAGCTGGGTGGTGTGGAATACTGGGGAGGGCGCTGGGTGGTGTGGAATACTGGGGAGGGAGCTGGGTGGTGTGGAATACTGGGGAGGGAGCTGGGTGGTGTGGAATACTGGGGAGGGCGCTGGGTGGTGTGGAATACTGGGGAGGGAGCTGGGTGGTGTGGAATACTGGGGAGGGAGCTGGGTGGTGTGGAATACTGGGGAGGGAGCTGGGTGCTGTGGAATACTGGGGAGGGAGCTGGGTGCTGTGGAATACTGGGGAGGGAGCTGGGTGGTGTGGAATACTGGGGAGGGAGCTGGGTGGTGTGGAATACTGGGGAGGGCGCTGGGTGGTGTGGAATACTGGGGAGGGAGCTGGGTGCTGTGGAATACTGGGGAGGGAGCTGGGTGGTGTGGAATACTGGGGAGGGCGCTGGGTGGTGTGGAATACTGGGGAGGGAGCTGGGTGGTGTGGAATACTGGGGAGGGAGCTGGGTGCTGTGGAATACTGGGGAGGGAGCTGGGTGGTGTGGAATACTGGGGAGGGAGCTGGGTGCTGTGGAATACTGGGGAGGGAGCTGGGTGGTGTGGAATACTGGGGAGGGAGCTGGGTGCTGTGGAATACTGGGGAGGGAGCTGGGTGGTGTGGAATACTGGGGAGGGAGCTGGGTGCTGTGGAATACTGGGGAGGGAGCTGGGTGGTGTGGAATACTGGGGAGGGAGCTGGGTGCTGTGGAATACTGGGGAGGGAGCTGGGTGCTGTGGAATACTGGGGAGGGAGCTGGGTGCTGTGGAATACTGGGGAGGGAGCTGGGTGGTGTGGAATACTGGGGAGGGAGCTGGGTGGTGTGGAATCCTGGGGAGGGAGCTGGGTGCTGTGGAATACTGGGGAGGGAGCTGGGTGCTGTGGAATACTGGGGAGGGAGCTGGGTGGTGTGGAATACTGGGGAGGGAGCTGGGTGCTGTGGAATACTGGGGAGGGAGCTGGGTGCTGTGGAATACTGGGGAGGGAGCTGGGTGCTGTGGAATACTGGGGAGGGAGCTGGGTGCTGTGGAATACTGGGGAGGGAGCTGGGTGCTGTGGAATACTGGGGAGGGAGCTGGGTGGTGTGGAATACTGGGGAGGGAGCTGGGTGGTGTGGAATCCTGGGGAGGGAGCTGGGTGCTGTGGAATACTGGGGAGGGAGCTGGGTGCTGTGGAATACTGGGGAGGGAGCTGGGTGGTGTGGAATACTGGGGAGGGAGCTGGGTGGTGTGGAATACTGGGGAGGGAGCTGGGTGGTGTGGAATCCTGGGGAGGGAGCTGGGTGCTGTGGAATACTGGGGAGGGAGCTGGGTGCTGTGGAATACTGGGGAGGGAGCTGGGTGGTGTGGAATACTGGGGAGGGAGCTGGGTGCTGTGGAATACTGGGGAGGGAGCTGGGTGCTGTGGAATACTGGGGAGGGAGCTGGGTGCTGTGGAATACTGGGGAGGGAGCTGGGTGCTGTGGAATACTGGGGAGGGAGCTGGGTGGTGTGGAATACTGGGGAGGGAGCTGGGTGGTGTGGAATCCTGGGGAGGGAGCTGGGTGCTGTGGAATACTGGGGAGGGAGCTGGGTGCTGTGGAATACTGGGGAGGGAGCTGGGTGGTGTGGAATCCTGGGGAGGGAGCTGGGTGGTGTGGAATACTGGGGAGGGAGCTGGGTGCTGTGGAATACTGGGGTGGGAGCTGGGTGGTGTGGAATACTGGGGTGGGAGCTGGGTGGTGTGGAATACTGGGGAGGGAGCTGGGTGGTGTGGAATACTGGGGAGGGAGCTGGGTGCTGTGGAATACTGGGGAGGGAGCTGGGTGCTGTGGAATACTGGGGAGGGAGCTGGGTGCTGTGGAATACTGGGCGAGAGCAAGGAGATGGGTGGATTGTTTTTGGATTTGCAGTTGCTAAGAGCTAATTTTGCAGCAGATGGTTTTGAATAATTCATGTGCTTCTGGGTAGCACACAGCTTTGTATGTACTATTCATATACTCAGTGTCTGATACAAAAAAGGAAAATGCATTAAAATCTTCATATATGACTAATTCTCTTGGCAAAATGTAATCTTGTGAACAAATAACATTTTCCACTCCAGTTAGAAGTTTATAATACATTCTTTTTCATTTCCAGTGCATGTGATGACAATACAAAATTTCATTTGGTTGAGCCCATTGTTATATTTATATATGTTTTTTTATATATCAGTGTTTCCCACAGAAACATTTTGTCAATTTAAACAGCTAAATGTATTCATTTGGTGCTCTTTGAGATTAAAATCTAAACACTAGATCCACAATTCTTTGTGATTGGAACATGGGAAATGGAACATGTGAAATATATAGAATTTTGGCTAGTTGACTTTTTTTTGGCTAGACAGCTAGAAACGTGGTCTGATGAAAAATATTCAAAAACATTTTTTCAGTAGACAATACAGAAACAGCACAATGCATTTTAACCTGTTCTAGTCCAGTTGCAGGTGAGGCGTCATGCATGGGTCGGTAGAGTTGCAGGTGAGGCGTCATGCATGGGTCGGTAGAGTTGCAGGTGAGGCGTCATGCATGGGTCGGTAGAGTTGCAGGTGAGGCGTCATGCATGGGTCGGTAGAGTTGCAGGTGAGGCGTCATGCATGGGTCGGTAGAGTTGCAGGTGAGGTGTCATGCATGGGTCGGTAGAGTTGCAGGTGAGGCGTCATGCATGGGTCGGTAGAGTTGCAGGTGAGGCGTCATGCATGGGTCGGTAGAGTTGCAGGTGAGGCGTCATGCATGGGTCGGTAGAGTTGCAGGTGAGGCGTCATGCATGGGTCGGTAGAGTTGCAGGTGAGGCTGGGTGGGGGGGTTGCTTGTTAAATGGACGAGCTATGCCACAATACAGAAACTCCGTATTCGGCAGAGTTGTGACGAATCGTGTACTAATAAAACTAGAACACAGAGTTTGTTGTGTCCACTCATAGTTTGGTTGCAAGAGCAATGCATGTTTCAGTTGAGCAATCTCACGGCGCCGGTGCCATGGCCACTAACGGGTCTCCACAGGGGTTAATACATTCAACACTGATATTACAGCTGATCTTATGGGCTACTTACACCTGGTAGTGTTTATCCTATCTCAACAAAAACTTGTATGTTACTCACGCATACAAAGCACGGTCTATAATAAAAACAAGCAATAACTAGGCTTGCCGTTAAAAGTATTGATATCAAAATGAGGCCAAGTTACAACAAAGGATATTGGCTATCTTAGCTCACTCAAGCGAACAAGCTCAATTCCAAAGCAATGTTACTCAATGTTTCCTAAATTATTTCATGTAACTTGACCCTGTGTTTTTTCATCTTACCATCTGAAGAGAATGTGGTTATATGTCCCACAGACAGAATGCAACGGAGCGCCTATGTTGGTGGTATATAGCTGTGCTCAGTGTGCTGTCTGGGGTTAACAGTTCCGCACAGATGGCGACGACAAAGTTTAAAAAAAAAAAAATTATTATTATTTTGGATGAGAAAGCATCATAAGTGCACTTCTTTATATGTCCAAGAGCATTACAGTACATTACACTGCATTACATTACACTACATTACATTACACTTCATTACACTACATTACATTACACTACACTATATTACATTACGTTACATGACACTACATTACATTATGTTACGTTACATTACACTACATTACATTACACTACATTACACTACATTACATTATGTTACGTTACATTACACTACGTTACATTACACTACATTACATTACACTACGTTACGTTACATTACACTACATTACATTACACTACGTTACGTTACATTACATTACATTACACTACATTACATTACGTTACATTACGTTACACTACGTTACGTTAAGTTACGTTACGTTACACTACATTACGTTACATTACATTACATTACATTACACTACGTTACACTACGTTACGTTAAGTTACGCTACGTTACACTACGTTACGTTACATTACGTTACATTATGTTACATTTTCACATCCGTGCACATCGTTCATTTTCCCTGTGTATATCAGACTACTTTGATCAGATGTTGTTATTAGCAGATGTATAGCTAAATATACAATGGGGAGAATTGTTGATTGTGGGATTGGAACATTTGTGTGAAAAAATGTCATCATAAAATAACTGAAGTTTGGGGCTTTATTGCGTGGATGTGTGAATAACTGAAGTTTGGGGCTTTATTGCGTGGATGTGTGAATAACTGAAGTTTGGGGCTTTATTGCGTGGATGTGTGAAGTTAACATACTGAGGACAGAACACACTGATGTTAATGTTTTTAAGGACTGAGAGCTTGTGGTCATTGTGGTTATTTCTGTAGGGCAAAGGTGCCAAACTCTTTGTGCTGTATAGGTATGGGGCATGCCCCAAGCCATAACTTGGCGGATGGCATACCTGTCATCCCAATGAAATTTAATACCACAACTCTAAAACCCTCAACACCAGTATTTTAACACTAGTGATTTTGCTTTGCAAATGTAGAATCTTTCATGTGCTGTGGCGATGAGCTGCATACGTCACTCATTGACTATCAGGCTGATGTGACTTGTATAACAGATATTCAGTGTGGCCAGGCCATTTTTGTCAGCTGGGTTATTCGATAAGTTTCAAAAGAAGTGAAGCGTGACATTTAACTCGTCTGGGGTCTCCGGACTGGAGCTGCAGGGTTAATGCGTCCTGTTCCAGGTTAGCGTGAGTACCAGGGACTCCCAAAATGCAGGGGCATCTTCAGGGGGCTTTAGAGGCTTTTTTTGGGTGTAAAGGGGTGCACATGCATATGTGGTTCAGGACTGTGACCCCCCCCCCTGGGCTCTGGCAGCCCCCTTGTCCAAAAACCTGCATGGTGAGATTAGGCCGAACTGGCAGTTTTTGGGAACAGTGACTGTAAAGTGAATGGTAATCTTCAGAAGATGGGCTTAAGAAACGCTAGTCCTCTCTAGGGATGTTTAATTGAGGGGGCGGGGTGTCGGTAAGTGAGCAGGAAGTTAATAGATGTCCTATCTGGGGTTTAGCGCTTTCTGTATTAAAAGGGTCGCCTCACTCGGAAGGCCTGGAAGGTAATTAAACACGAGGATTTCAAACACGAGGATTTCAAACTGCTGTCGGATTTCATGTCATCTTCCGAATGGCTGTTTTTCTTTAGTGAGAGGAGGGAGAGAACGAAGCACATGAAAACTATCCAATTTTCTTCTTTTTTTATTAGAATTTTATACCGGCCAAGAAAACAGCTTTGGACTCATTCACTTCTTTCAGATAAAGACAACAAATGTAATTGACAAATTATCATTTATTTTTGTTAATTGGGTGCAGTACAGAAGTGTTTGTGTGTGTGTGTGTGTGTGTGTGTGTGTGTGTGTGTGTGTGTGTGTGTGTGTGTATATACTTTAAATATAAAAATGTGTTCAATCCAGCATCCCACATTCAGTCTGACAGATGTGAGAAAAATCCACTTAATAGAACAATACGCAAAGTCAGCGCGTGAAGAGGAGTAGAGGTTTAAACAAAGGCTTCACCTCGCTGCCATTGTGCAAAATCTTTTCAATTAATGTGCTTTTAATATTAATCATGGAACAGCCTACGCTCATCTGTGAAATGTATTGGGCACCGCATTCCAACGGTACTTAGCGCGTTAGCCAAAGATATGCTGTGCAGAATATAGTACACTCCCACGTCCTTCACAGAAACGCAATATACTGCAATATATTGTAATTATGCAGACTTTTTCAGCAAACATGCATTATTGCAATATTTGGAAGTGGCAATAATTTGTGTATTTGGTATAGATAATAGAAATGTGTGACAGTATCTTGATAATGTATTTTATTGCTGTATATTTTCACTATATTCTCTCTCCATAAGGGAAGGACTGGCAGGGGAATACATGTAATGTGTTGCTGAAGATTGTTTGGTGTGTGACGGACGCTGGCTGGTGAGCCAGAAACCACTCTGGCAACCAGGCCTCCAGCCACACGTGGGGAAAAAAGCCTGTAATTATGACTATCAAAGGTTTCCAGAGCGCCTCGCGCCTGGTCTGCGTGCTGCTGCCAGAGGACTGAGCGGGCGTAGCGGCTGTGGGAGGGCCGAGCGGGCGTAGCGGCTGTGGGAGGGCCGAGCGGGCGTAGCGGCTGTGGCGGTTTACTGCGTTCCGCGTCTTTGAAGCCCAAAGCCAGACGAGAAGCTGAGGAAATAGCGGCAGCGGGATGTCTCGCCGGGGAGCCGTGGGCCATCTGACCCAGGCCAGGCCTAGCCGGGGAGCCGTGGTCGATCTGACCCAGGCCAGGCCTAGCCGGGGAGCCGTGGTCGATCTGACCCAGGCCAGGCCTAGCCGGGGAGCCGTGGTCGATCTGACCCAGGCCAGGCCTAGCCGGGGAGCCGTGGTCGATCTGACCCAGGCCAGGCCTAGCCGGGGAGCCGTGGTCGATCTGACCCAGGCCAGGCCTAGCCGGGGAGCCGTGGACGATCTGACCCAGGCCAGGCCTAGCCGGGGAGCCGTGGTCGATCTGACCCAGGCCAGGCACAGCAGGAGAGTGCGCTGGAGGACGCGGAGCCCAAACTGCCCTCCATGAGCCTGTGTCTGTCCGCCCCTCGTGCACCTGCCTCCCCCGCGGGAAGTGGGGGATCGCGAGTCCCCTCTCGTACGCGGGACGAGGAGTTTACCGCCATCTCGCCTCCCCTTTTCTGCAGCAGAAAGGAATGAGCAGCTCATTAAACACCCCGTAAGGAGGATTGTGGGTAATGAGCAGCTCATTAAACACCCCGTAAGGAGGATTGTGGGTAATGAGCAGGGGGCCAGATGTGGAATGTTCCGTTCCTCTTCTTCCTCCGTCTCCCGGCTCTCTGATCCCATTTTAACTGGGTCTAAATATTGATGGTTTGGATCAGAGTCTGCAGGTTCTCCCGGGCCTGGTGTCAGGTCCAGCCGTACCATGGCTCTGCCTACGCTCTGCCTACGCTCTGCCTACGCCGGCAACAAATGACCGTCATTGTGAAACTACCGCAAATGTGAAACTCGCGTCGGTGTGCGTTTGGAGGCAGACGTGTAAAGAAGAAAAATGTTTAATGTGATTTGCGTCGGCTTACACTAGAAGGCACAAACGCCGTGGAAAAGAGTAAGAAAAATTATGAAATGACAAAAGTAAGCTGGTAAGCTTGGAAAAATCCAAACATGCTGTTTCTGTGTGACAAGAGTGCGCGGAAATGAATAGAAATTACGGTGGGGAATATTTGATTCGTTACGTCGGTCTCTGGAGTGAAAGATAATCCAGAAAGTCAGTGCAAACGAGGATAGGGAGCAACGCAAAAGGTGACGGCTCTCAGGGAGTAATCATTCGTCTTTCGTTAAAAAACAGTGGACGTTATACATGAAGTGTGCTTGGTCTCCAGGGCAAACAAACTTTTCCAGCTCTAATCCACAAATAAGCCGTGAAAGAACCTTAAAATACTCTGCAAGAACAAAGAACGTTTGAGCCGACTTTAGTGCAGTCTAGTGAGGAGTTTCACCGTCACTGTCATGCGCTGCAGGAAGCTCGTATCTCCGGGCTGTAAGAATCGCAGGGGGAGTCACTGTCATGCGCTGCAGGAAGCTCGTATCTCCGGGCTGTAAGAATCGCAGGGGGAAAACTGTGATGGACGAATCCGCAGCGCACCAGTCCCGCGTGCAGCAGACACGGAATCGCAGAAGTTTACACCTTTCTTAAATAACCTTCTCTGGGGCACGCCCTTGCCCATGGCCATCAGATCGGGAAATGCGTCAGCTTAGTTAAGTCATCCACCCTCCCGTTTCATTTCCCAAAAATGCGTACGACACCCTTCGCTTTCTGCTTTGACCCCCCCCCCCCCCACCCTCTCTCTTTCTCGCTCTCTGAAATTCAATCAATATCCTCTTTCGTCGTCTTTTTTCACTGCCAAATGCAATCTTTCATGGTGAAAATAAAGGTGAGTAATGCTCTGTTGTGCAAACCTGGGAGATTCAGCGTAAACTCTTCAATATGAACGTGAGTAATGTTGTAAGAGACAGGCTCCCCAGGTCCACATCCAGAGCTTTAAACACCTCCGCCCTCCTTTGCAGCTCAGCACCATGGACTCACAGAGCCACCTGAAACATGCCCGTGCTGACCTCCGACCTCCACCTGAAACATGCCCGTGCTGACCTCCGACCTCCACCTGAAACCTGCCTGTGTGCACATCCCACCTCCACTGCAGTTTTTTTCTCTCTTTTCTATCTCTTCTCTGTCAAACCGATGCACGTAGGTGAGAATAAAATAGTCTGGGACGGAAATGGCTGTAAGGAACACAAGCACGGAAAAAATGTAATAAAACTTGCGCAGTTAGTCCTCCGTGTGAATTCTGACTACTTTTCTGCCGTTAACTGTGTATTTTCAGCAAATATGGAGAGAGGAGAGAGAAAGGTTACCCACCTTTGCAGAGATCAGACGCTTAAATCTTCCGACATTTTATTTAGCACCTTTGATTCAGATTTCTACAGAAAGTTGTGTAAGGACGTAGGATGCATCTCCAGTGAGTCAGGTCAAAGAAAGCATCGTCAGAATAAATGTTATAGTTCTGATAAAACTGGACAGAAAACACAAACACAGAGCTCTGCAAAGGGGTTTATTCTGACCTGCCTTGTCTTTGACCTTTAACCTCCTTCGTTAACGTTAGTGTTCGCTATGGTGCTGGTCTCTCCATTATGAACTTTTTCATTACCAGTCCCACTACACTGCCTGATGGGCCTTAAAGCCGAGCGGCCCGACCCGAAAGCCAGGCGAAGAGCCGAACACGTTTACACAAACACGTCTGTTCGACACACGTGATTCATGAGGTCAGAGCGGTTCGTGCGCAGGCCTGACGATGCTGGATCGTCACGATCGCAAAGGACCTCCTTGTATGGCTATGAGACCCTGCAGATGGATAGCCTTTTGCTAAATTCTGTTAACTGTTACATTTGGCCGGTGCACTAAAAGCCAATCGCTCTGCAGCCAACAGCACTCATGCAAGCTTTAGCAGGGTGCATTCTCCATCATGTGCTGTTTGTGCAGTATCCATGTGAGACGACTATGGTTCTGCATACAGGCTTTGAAAAGGGAGTACATGATATTTCACACGAAAGTGAGATTTAAATTCCACATCCTGTCAGACAGGAAGCACCAGTCTGGCGTTCAGTGGTAATTATACTATTTGATATTATGTCATGAAATATTCTGTACAATGTTAATTGCAGGGGAGAAAATAAATGATGTCAGTTCCTTGAAGAGCAGAGTGGAAGGGGCGGACCCTCCTCTGTTTTCATTCATCAGACACGACTCCACACGATTTTCATAAACGTTTTATTACTCTTATTTTCCACCTGGGAGTTCTCACATATCTCTTCCGGGTTACTACCTGCCCTTTTAGCCGGCTAAAGACTTGTGAAAGGGAAGAATTTTTACAGATTTAACCATGCTTAGTGCAAAAAAAAATGTAAACGGATGTGGTTAATTGAAACGCGTGCGTGCCGTGGATGTGGTTAATTGAAACGCGCGCGTACCGTGGATGTGGTTGTGTTAAGAAGGTATTTGGTGTGGCAAATTAACTTGAGCAGTGAAATATTTAAAAAGTGAATAAAATTGTAAAGACGAGGGAAAAAGTGAACATCCCTGGGCTCTGGATGTATTCTCCATTTGCTGGGTTGTGTCAAAGGGAAGTGCTGACTCCCTTTCCTCCGGAGGGCTGGCTAGTCCGGGGTTTGGAAGCTGTCTACCCCCCACACACACCACACACACACACACACCACACATACCCACACACACCACACACACACACACCCGCACACCACACACACACACACCACACACACCCACACACACACACACACACACCACACACACACACACACACACACACACACACACACACACACACACACACACACACACACACACACACACACACACACACCCACACACACACACACACACACACACACACACCACACACCACACACACACACACACCACACACACACACACACACATACACACTCCCACACACACACACACACACACACACTCCCACACACACACACACCTAGCGCACGAGAACAGTGTGTACTCCAGCTCTCCCGGGACGAGCCGCCAGGCTTATCGGCGGCCCGATAGCACGGGGGGCTGCCTTGTACGAAAACTGCTAATTTTCAGCCCCAGATAAGGGTGCGCTGCGATTCACAGCGGCTTTACCTCTCTGGAACGACTTAGTCCTGCCATTGCCTGCATCTGGCCTACGGATCACGTGTTTTCCACTCTATATTCACCAGGAATCCCACACGTTTCTCCCTCCGTGTTCACTGGGAATCCCACACGTTTCTCCCTCCGTGTTCACCGGGAATCCCACACGTTTCTCCCTCCGTGTTCACTGGGAATCTCATGCTTCTGTAATTATGTAAAAGAAAAGGTTGCAGTTGGGACTGACTGACTCTCTTTGCTCCGGGAGAGGAGTGCTCTCAAACCGCAGAACAGTGCGGCATAGTTTGATAATTTCTCATTTTTTTCATTTATTTATTAGTTTTCATCTGTCTTTGGTTTACAAACAGTTTAAATGTGCCTTGGAGATGAGAAAAAGAGAGCTGTCGTTAAATACGTACGTACAAACTTTAATTTTGGATTGCTGGCAGGCCTCTCCATTGTGGGTTCAGCGGTGCTCAGTGCTGCAGGATCAACCATCTCCACTGTGGGTTCAGTGGTGCTCAGTGTCTGGGGAGTGCTCAGACTCTCCACTGTGGGTTCAGTGGTGCTCAGTGTCTGGGGAGTGCTCAGACTCTCCACTGTGGGTTCAGTGGTGCTCAGTGTCTGGGGAGTGCTCAGACTCTCCACTGTGGGTTCAGTGGTGCTCAGTGTCTGGGGAGTGCTCAGACTCTCCACTGTGGGTTCAGCGGTGCTCAGTGTCTGGGGAGTGCTCAGACTCTCCACTGTGGGTTCAGTGGTGCTCAGTGTCTGGGGAGTGCTCAGACTCTCCACTGTGGGTTCAGTGGTGCTCAGTGTCTGGGGAGTGCTCAGACTCTCCACTGTGGGTTCAGTGGTGCTCAGTGCTGGGGAGTGTTCAGTGGTGCTCAGTGTCTGGGGAGTGCTCAGACTCTCCTCTGTGGGTTAGGGTTAGGGTTAGAGGATTTTGGGACAGAACACAGAGCACCAGCAGCTCCCATCACATGAAGTTTTTATTTTTGTTTTAGTTTTTTCCCCAAGTGCTTCAAGCAGGTTAATACAGAATACTCGGGCAGTATTACATCAGCCTCATGCATCCTCTTGTTTTGGAGCTTGTTGGAAATGCTGTGATTTGTAGCAGCTGGTTTTGTTCTCAATGTTTGATGTGTCTCCTGTCGCCTGAATTAAAATAAGTAATGCATTTGAACCAAGTGTTGCATCTTCACTATATAATTTGCCCCATTGTCTCTCCCGTCTGAATATGAGCTATGGTCGCTGTGACTGTGATTGTGCTGCATCAGTGTTGCGATAGAAAGAATGCCGCTTGCCTTTCCTGTTTAAATTCAGAGCCATAAACAGCGGGGGAAAGGCTGTATTCTCACGGTCAAAGAGGACCGTCAGTAACAGGTTCAAAAGTAGAAAAAAAATGATTGAGAAATTGGGGTAAAGGACAACGATGTTATTTGCTAACTCTGCCATGATCCCGGTAACTGCAGGTCCACCAATGCTGTTTTTGAACAGGGCAGAGCAAAGCTGGTCACCTGGGCACCCACTCTTACCTGGTGAACCCCCAGTATCATGACTATCATGGTGTCCAACACAGACACCTTTGCTCTAGTGAAAGTGGTGGCAGATTGCGATAAACTCTAATGGCCCAGTGTAGCAGCTATGCTTAAAGGGATATCCAGCCCCACCTGTAGAGCTGCACTCAAAGGGTCTTCCACTTACTGGCGTCTGTGCGAGCCCCACCTGTAGAGCTGCACTCAAAGGGTCTTCCTCTTACTGGTGTCTGTGCGAGCCCCACCTGTAGAGCCGCACTCAAAGGGTCTTCCACTTACTGGTGTCTGTGCGAGCCCCACCTGTAGAACCGCACTCAAAGGGTCTTCCTCTTACTGGTGTCTGTGCGAGCCCCACCTGTAGAGCCGCACTCAAAGGGTCTTCCACTTACTGGTGTCTGTGCGAGCCCCACCTGTAGAACCGCACTCAAAGGGTCTTCCTCTTACTGGTGACTGTGCGAGCCCCACCTGTAGAGCCGCACTCAAAGGGTCTTCCACTTACTGGTGTCTGTGCGAGCCCCACCTGTAGAACCGCACTCAAAGGGTCTTCCTCTTACTGGTGTCTGTGCGAGCCCCACCTGTAGAGCCGCACTCAAAGGGTCTTCCACTTACTGGTGTCTGTGCGAGCCCCACCTGTAGAACCGCACTCAAAGGGTCTTCCTCTTACTGGTGTCTGTGCGAGCCCCACCTGTAGAGCCGCACTCAAAGGGTCTTCCTCTTACTGGTGTCTGTGCGAGCCCCACCTGTAGAGCTGCACTCAAAGGGTCTTCCTCTTACTGGTGTCTGTGCGAGCCCCACCTGTAGAGCTGCACTCAAAGGGTCTTCTTTGCTTTGGCATTGTGTGCTTCAGAGGAGAGCACACGCGTGTCTGCGCTCTCCTGGATCGAGGGCGGAGTCCTGCTGATGATGAATATGATTAGGCATTCCACATTGGGAGAAAAATGGGGAAAAGCAAAGAAAAATAAAAATGAAGTTCGTGACTCACTAATGTTTCTCCTGGGAACTCTAAAAGCAGACCTTATCAGCAAATCAGAATGAATGAGAAAATGATCCCCTTTGGTCAGATTACGATTTAAAATCCAGGATTAGCACTGGATTCAAGATAAACTGATTGATTCAATACTGGTGATAACATCACAATGACATAATTAGCAATTGAATAAGAATTGGCAATTGTTCTAACAGTCTGACCAGTCCATTGTAACAGTCTGACCAGTCCATTGTAACAGTCTAACCAGTCCATTGTAACAGTCTAACCAGTCCATTGTAACAGTCTAACCAGTCCATTGTAACAGTCTAACCAGTCCATTGTAACAGTCTAACCAGTCCATTGTAACAGTCTGACCAGTCCATTGTAACAGTCTGACCAGTCCATTGTAACAGTCTAACCAGTCCATTGTAACAGTCTAACCAGTCCATTGTAACAGTCTGACCAGTCCATTGTAACAGTCTGACCAGTCCATTGTAACAGTCTAACCAGTCCATTGTAACAGTCTAACCAGTCCATTGTAACAGTCTGACCAGTCCATTGTAACAGTCTGACCAGTCCATTGTAACAGTCTGACCAGTCCATTGTAACAGTCTAACCAGTCCATTGTAACAGTCTGACCAGTCCATTGTAACAGTCTGACCAGTCCATTGTAACAGTCTAACCAGTCCATTGTAACAGTCTAACCAGTCCATTGTAACAGTCTAACCAGTCCATTGTAACAGTCTGACCGGTCCATTGTAACAGTCTGACCAGTCCATTGTAACAGTCTAACCCAGGGGTGGCCAATTCCAGGCCTCGCGGGCCGGTGTGTATGCAGGTTTTTACTGCCACCAGTTACCACGGTTCAATCAGCTAATTAGTCATACACACAATCACCGATTCACTTGTAAATTACAGAACGATAAAATGCTACAATACACGCATTGACGCATACCGGCACAAGAACATTCATCAGCTGCTTTTCATATCGCGGATATGTAGATTAAAATATCAGATCGTGTAAACGATTGGGCTAATTAAATAATTGTTAACTGGCGGCAGCAAAAACCTGCATACACACCGGCCCGCGAGGCCTGGAATTGGCCACCCCTGGTCTAACCAGTCCATTGTAACAGTCTGACCAGTCCATTGTAACAGTCTGACCGGTCCATTGTAACAGTCTGACCAGTCCATTGTAACAGTCTAACCAGTCCATTGTAACAGTCTGACCAGTCCATTGTAACAGTCTGACCAGTCCATTGTAACAGTCTGACCAGTCCATTGTAACAGTCTAACCAGTCCATTGTAACAGTCTAACCAGTCCATTGTAACAGTCTGACCAGTCCATTGTAACAGTCTAACCAGTCCATTGTAACAGTCTAACCAGTCCATTGTAACAGTCTGACCAGTCCATTGTAACAGTCTGACCAGTCCATTGTAACATGGTCTTCGCTGTTGCTTGTTAGAAAGGAGAGGAAAGGAAAGATTCACCCCGTTTCATAAATGCACGAGGGCATAAGTCCAGTATTACTCACGTTATATTTAGTGTGAGTGGGTGTTTTATTCAC
Source organism: Ilyophis sp. 1 JC-2022 (assembly GCA_022702515.1). Lineage (NCBI taxonomy): Eukaryota > Metazoa > Chordata > Actinopteri > Anguilliformes > Synaphobranchidae > Ilyophis > Ilyophis sp. 1 JC-2022. Next base: position 749,764 of record CM040398.1, on the reverse strand, counting down.
CTCTTCTACTATTCAGTGAATTTATGGAATATCCTTATTTTTGTACCTTAGCAACCTTGGACCATTGCTACAATCAACATTGGTTTGTTATTGTGTGGCAATAACTTTCGTCTGCGTTACCCACGTAACCTCAAAGTCACATGCCTTTTTAAAAAAAATTTTTGCTTTGGCAATCTCGTTGAAATATAAATGCAGAACTGATGCATTTTATTTGAAACTATTTACTAACTTTATAACAGCACCCAACTATTGACATAGGATATTAAATTATTGTGTTTATGGGCAGACAACCAAAACAAGTTGCTCATGTTACATTACTCACGTTACAGTACTCACAGACATTACACGTTCATTCATATTATCTAGAACACATGACACGTTCATTCATGTTATCTAGAACACATGACACGTTCATTCATGTTATCTAGAACACATTACACGTTCATTCATATTATCTAGAACACATTACACGTTCATTCATGTTATCTAGAACACATTACACGTTCATTCATATTATCTAGAACACATTACACGTTCATTCATGTTATCTAGAACACATTACACGTTCATTCATGTTATCTAGAACACATTACACGTTCATTCATGTTATCTAGAACACATTACACGTTCATTCATGTTATCTAGAACACATTACACGTTCATTCATGTTATCTAGAACACATTACACGTTCATTCATGTTGTCTAGAACACATTACACGTTCATTCATGTTGTCTAGAACACATTACACGTTCATTCATGTTGTCTAGAACACATTACACGTTCATTCATGTTATCTAGAACACATTACACGTTAATTAATATTATCTAGAACACATTACACGTTAATTCATATTATCTAGAACACATTACACGTTCATTCATGTTATGTAGAACACATTACATGTTCATTCATATTATCTAGAACACATTACACGTTAATTCATATTATCTAGAACACATTACACGTTAATTCATATTATCTAGAACACATTACACGTTCATTCATGTTATGTAGAACACATTACATGTTCATTCATGTTATCTAGAACACATTACACATTCATTCATGTTATCTAGAACAGGGGTTCTCAAACTTTTTGTTTATGCGGACCACTTTTTATTATCAAGGATTTTTGCGGACCACCTCATATGCAAACCGCAAAAATAAGTACATATATTGTTACGAACCCACGGCTGTAAAGTCTAAGGTGATTGCACCCCCCCCCCGACCAAATGCCGGTGTTCCATAACGTTATGCAAACCAAACTAATAGGCTATCACATTTAATCGGGAGGTTGCTTAATTTCCCTTTATTGCCATCATCGGAATTTGCTTTGCGCAATGCTTACAGGTAGCTCAGCAACATACAAAATATACAGTGCACAACTTAACAAAACAATTTTGGCGGTGTACAGAGACCGCGGCACTGCACTGCATGTATGGAGGAAATTCGTGGATGTGGAGTTTGTGCGTTGGACTGCTTGGTGACACTGGACATCTCGGGACAGCGGGGGCTATTTTTAATCATGGCTGTATTGCACTTTCATTCACTTGATTGATGTAATGATTCCGTTAGATGTCTTTGTTTGATATGTTTGTTTGTGTGTTGTGGGTCCCACTGTCTGTCTTTTTTGTTGTTGCTGGGTATACGTACGAAGCAAGATTAATTACAGAGTAAACCCCGGAACCCTCCCAAATCTGGAACATGCATGGACTGAAGTAAAAAGACCCGTTCTGGGTTTTATTGAGTTATCCAGCTAGTACTAACTCAGTAATCCTGCTTCGTAGTATACCACCTTGGTAAGTAAAGTGCTTGTGCAGTTAATATGGGAGCAAAGTGATATGTTACATGTTAAAGTATTAACGGTAGGCTACAGTAGCCTACTTCAGCAATAAAACATTTTAGCTCGATGGATAGAATATAATAACTTTTTTTCCCGACAGGGAACTTCAGTTGTAGACACCATAAAAGGCAAATCAGTTCAACACATAAAGTACATTTACCGTTACTTTCATTATTACTTTCAAATACATTGTTATTTGGTGCTTAATATCGTAACGTTACATTTTCTTTTCGCCCTCTTCTGGATTGTCATATTGCTCGCACCCTGCCTGGCCAGCACAGGTAGCTAATGTTTACAGTTTATCCAATCTATTTGTGAGACATCGTACAACGTAGCACCCCTAGCAATGTAATAATAGTTAAAATGAACACTGTTTTGATGTTCACAATATGCTTGACGTATCGCATTAGGTTAACATTAATGTTTCGCAGGCGTAGCAGTCGATCACACAAATGATATAGCTACTAACGTTAGCTAAACCAAGCAATTAATTTTAACTTTCTAACATTAAGATAATGCACATAAATGTACATTAGGCCAGCTAGTTATGTATATATTAACTGGCTAACTTTATAATTTGTTCATAAAACGTAATTTACCATTAATGATCCGAGCCTATGCTGTAACGATCCGAGCCTGGTTGCTGTCTAAATCCAGCTCACTCCTCACTGCTTTCAACCACCAGTCTCTTCTTTCGGTCGTAAAATTTAGTTCGTTCACCCTGCCTGATAGTTTAGCTACTATGTTGAGTACTCAGATTATCATGGAAAATTACATTTTCGCCTTTTCCCAGTTTTATTCGCACATCAGTACGCAGTGCAGAAGTTCGTCATTGTAGGACAGCAATCATAGTAGCGTTAGCATGAAACTCGTTTCATGGAGTAGCGAACACTCCTAGTTCAGTTGTAACGTTAAGCGTCTCTGTTAGGGTTAGTCCGCCAACATGGCGGTGCGTTCCTGTAACCATTGGTAACGACAGTTCTGGTTCTATGTGACAGGCCTCTATTGCAAGATAGTGAGTAAACACATTCAAGTTCATTCATTCTTTTTTCTACGGACCACCTGCAGTACCCTCGCGGACCACCACAGTTTGAGAACCGCTGATCTAGAACACATTACACGTTCATTCATGTTATCTAGAACACATTACACGTTCATTCATGTTATCTAGAACACATTACACGTTCATTCATGTTATGTAGAACACATTACACGTTCATTCATATTATCTAGAACACATTACACGTTCATTCATGTTATCTAGAACACATTACACGTTCATTCATGTTATCTAGAACAGCGGTTCTCAAACTGTGGTCCGAGGGTTCTGCAGGTGGTCCGTAGAAAAAAGACGAATGAACGTGAATGTGTTTACTCACTATCTTGCAATAGAGGCCTGTCACATAGAACTAGAACTGTCGTTACCAATGGTTACAGGGACGCGCCGCCATTTTGGAGGACCAACCCTAACAGAGACGCTTAACGTTACCACTGAACTAGTAGTGTTCGCTACTCCATGAAACAAGTTTCATGCTAACGCTACTATGATTGCTGTCCTACAATGACGAACTTCTGCACTGCGTACTGATGTGCGAATAAAACTGGGAAAAGGCGAAAATTTCCTTTTACATGATAATTTGAGGACTCACCATAGTAGCTAAACCACCAGGCAGGGTGAACGAACTCAATTTTACGACCGAAAGAAGAGACTGGTGGTTGAAAGCAGTGAGGAGTGAGCAGGGTTTAGACAGCATAGGCTCGGATCATTAATGGTAACTTACGCTTTATGAACAAATTATAAAGTTAGCCAGTTAATATATACATAACTAGCTGGCCTAATGTACATTTATGTGCATTATCTTAATGTTAGAAAGTTAAAAGTGAATTCATCGCTTGGTTTAGCTAACGTTAGTAGCTACATCATTTGTGTGATCGACTGCTACGCCTGCGAAACATTAATGTTAACCTAATGCGATACATTAAGCATATTGTGAACATCAAAACAGTGTTCATTTGAACTATTATTACATTGCTAGGGGTGCTACGTTGTACGATGTCTCACAGATTGGATAAACTTGTAAACATTAGCTACCTGTGCTGGCCAGGCAGGGTGCGAGCAATATGAGAGAATCCAGAAGACGGTGAAAAGAAAATGTAACGTTACGATATTAAGCACCAAATAACAATGTATTTGAAAGTAATAATGAAAGTAACGGTAAATGTACTTTATGTGTTGAACTGATTTGCCTTTTATGGTGTCTACAACTGAAGTTCCCTGTCGGGAAAAAAAGTTATTATATTCTATCCATCGAGCTAAAATGTTTTATTGCTGAAGTAGGCTACTGTAGCCTACCGTTAATACTTTAACATGTAACGTATCACTTTGCTCCCATATTAACTGCACAGGCACTTTACTTACCAAGGTGGTATACTACGAAGCAGGATTACTGAGTTAGTACTAGCTGGATAACTCAATAAAACCTAGAACAGCTCTTTTTACTTCAGTCCATGCATGTTCCAGATTTGTGAGGGTTCCGGGGTTTACTCTGTAATTAATCTTGCTTCGTACGTATACCCCCGCGATACTCCTTATAATATTTGTTTATGTTGGTATTATTAGAATAGAATATAATAACTTTTATTTCCCGCCAGGGAACTTCAGTTGTAGCCCAAGCAACAACAAAAAATACATAGACAGTGGGACCCACAACACACAAACAAACATATCAAACAAATATATCCAACAGAATCATTACATCAATCAAGTGAATGAAAGTGCAATACAGCCATGATTAAAAATAGCCCCCGCTGTCCCGAGATGTCCAGTGTCACCAAGCAGTCCAACGCACAAACTCCACATCCACGAATTTCCTCCATACATGCAGTGCCGCGGTCTCTGTACACCGCCAAAATTGTTTTGTTAAGTTGTGCACTGTATATTTTGTATATTGCTGAGCTACCTGTATGCATTGCGCAACGCAAATTCCGATGATGGCAATAAAGGGAAATTAAGCAACCTCCCGATTAAATGTGATAGCCTATTTAATTTGGTTTGCATAACGTTATGGAACAATATATGTACTTATTTTTGCGGTTTGCATATGAGGTGGTCCGCGAAAATCCTTGATAATAAAAAGTGGTCCGCATAAACAAAAAGTTTGAGAACCCCTGATCTAGAACACATTACACGTTCATTCATGTTATCTAGAACACATTACACGTTCATTCATGTTATCTAGAACACATTACACGTTCATTCATGTTATCTAGAACACATTACACGTTCATTCATGTTATCTAGAACACATTACACGTTCATTCACGTTCAGACACTGAATTTGGGTTTCCATTAGCTGTAAGCCATAATCATCAAAATTACAAGAAATAAAGGCTTGAAATATTTCACTCTATGTGTAATGAATCTATATAATATATGAGTTTCACTTTCTGAAATGAAGGTCAGAGCCTGCCGCTGTAGCCAGGCCTCAACCATCCCTAAACCCCATAGATTACCCAAACGCTCCAGGATTATTATAAATATTAATCTCCCATGTACATCATACGTCAGAGCAATTTTTTTCACCCGCTAGTTTGGCTCTGCTTTCAGACAGGATGGTCCATCCACAGATGTTTTCTGTCCTCTCTGGATATCCTGTAGAAACAGAAACGCAGTAGTGGATGACGCAGCTCATAGACAGCAGTGCGTACTGTAGCAGAGAAACAAACGCAGTAGCGGATGACGCAGCTCATAGACAGCAGTGCGTACTGTAGCAGAGAAACAAACGCAGTAGCGGATGACGCAGCTCATAGACAGCAGTGCGTACTGTAGCAGAGAAACAGAAACGCAGTAGCGGATGACGCAGCTCATAGACAGCAGTGCGTACTGTAGCAGAGAAACAAACGCAGTAGCGGATGACGCAGCTCATAGACAGCAGTGCGTACTGTAGCAGAGAAACAGAAACGCAGTAGCGGATGACGCAGCTCATAGACAGCAGTGCGTACTGTAGCAGAGAAACAAACGCAGTAGCGGATGACGCAGCTCATAGACTGCAGTGCGTACTGTAGCAGAGAAACAAACGCAGTAGCGGATGACGCAGCTCATAGACAGCAGTGCGTACTGTAGCAGAGAAACAAACGCAGTAGCGGATGACGCAGCTCATAGACTGCAGTGCGTACTGTAGCAGAGAAACAAACGCAGTAGCGGATGACGCAGCTCATAGACAGCAGTGCGTACTGTAGCAGAGAAACAAACGCAGTAGCGGATGACGCAGCTCATAGACAGCAGTGCGTACTGTAGCAGAGAAACAAACGCAGTAGCGGATGACGCAGCTCATAGACTGCAGTGCGTACTGTAGCAGAGAAACAAACGCAGTAGCGGATTACGCAGCTCATAGACAGCAGTGCGTACTGTAGCAGAGAAACAAACGCAGTAGCGGATGACGCAGCTCATAGACAGCAGTGCGTACTGTAGCAGAGAAACAAACGCAGTAGCGGATTACGCAGCTCATAGACAGCAGTGCGTACTGTAGCAGAGAAACAAACGCAGTAGCGGATGACGCAGCTCATAGACAGCAGTGCGTACTGTAGCAGAGTGTGGGATTTTTCATTCTGTCTCATGTGCACACCGTTGCTTTCTGGGATACTCTGCCAGTGTCTGACTCCAGGTGCATTCTGGGATACTGTGCCAGTGCCTGACTCCAGGTGCATTCTGGGATACTGTGCCAGTGCCTGACTCCAGGTGCATTCTGGGATACTCTGCCAGTGTCTGACTCCAGGTGCTTTCTGGGATACTCTGCCAGTGTCTGACTCCAGGTGCATTCTGGGATACTCTGCCAGTGTCTGACTCCAGGTGCTTTCTGGGATACTCTGCCAGTGTCTGACTCCAGGTGCTTTCTGGGATACTCTGCCAGTGTCTGACTCCAGGTGCTTTCTGGGATACTCTGCCAGTGTCTGACTCCAGGTGCTCTCCCTCTACAGCATCTGAACAGGAATGTTATCGTGCCTTGGACCGGTTGCCTGCAATCTCTGGCATGTGTCAGTCACCGCTGTTTTACAGGTTAATGCTGTGTGGGTGTGAAAGGCTGCCTCCTTTTGGAGTTCCAGCTGCTTAAATGAACGGTTTGTCCGGAGGAGAAAGAGCCTGTTTGTTTATAAGTAAAACCCTTCCCTTAGGCAGATGTTTATAGAGTATCTCCCTGGCCAGGCTGACTGCCCCATAAAGACTCATTTACACTTTACAGAAGTGTCGCTTGACGGAAATGAAGGTGTCGCACAATGTTTGGCGTTTATACTTCGACAAAGGCGTGCAAGGAGGGTTCTGTTGTCTCCATGGTAACGAGACACCGAACTCCTGACCATTTGTTTGCGTTTGTAAACTGTCCTATCACACTGCGTGACAAGGTATGACAGTGTCCGCAATGTAAAAAAATTCTCGAGGTGCGCGACATTTAGAAAATGTGTCATGCGACTCTTTTCATTTGAAAATACATAATTTTTTTGAGCGACACTTTATGAAATTGTTATGCGACCACTGATCTTATAGATTAGGCTTAAGGCTGTTTGTTAGCCTGACGAGTGAGGCTACAGGTGAATCTGCTACGTGCTGTAGAGAAGTTTTGTGTCGCATCGTCTGTTGTCTTCATCTGTGAACATACTCTTGGTCAAGCATGTCTGAGATCACAGGTTTATGTGATCTATGACAGCTCTTGACTGTTGAAATGACTGATGTTAAGCATTATGCGTGCTGTTCCCAGGAGCTGAGAGCGAGAGAGCGAGAGAGCGAGAGAGCGAGTCCGTGCTCCTCTGCCTGTCTGTCAGAAATCATGCAGAGCAGTTAAACACATTGTACAAAATAAAAAAAAAACGAAAATAACAAGACTTGATGAATGACTCGTCGTGTCCCGGTCAGCAAAGGCATATGGGCTTCGCCATTGGTTGCCTGTGATTGGGAGTCCACCGCCATGGCAACTAACAAGAGTTAAAGCACAGATACAAGGATTGACCAGATGGTAGACGCCTTCTTTTGGTCCATTTTCCGAGGGACAGGAGGCGTATTAGTTGATGACAAGGCGCAGAATTTAGAATGTTTCAAAGGAACGGAAACAGTACTTTGAATGTTAAGAATACGGAGCCGACCATCTGCTTGATCTGGAGTTATATCTGCGGTTAAAGTGAGAGACGAGGCATATTTGTCTGTTTTTGTAGTTCACAGCTCTACAGTGCTGCCAGTGCAGTCATGTAGAGACAGATATTTCAGTGGTTGAGAGAGCAGGTGTCTGGACTGGATCATGTTATTGAGCTGTATAGAAGTTTAATTATTACTCTATTATTATCTGAGAGGCAGTGTGTGGCATGCTGGGAACATTATCTCAGTGTTGGATCAAGTGAGATATCAGAGCCTCATTCTCAGAGCTGTGTGCTGTGTTTCTCATTAAAGCAATGCGCTGAGCGAGTTATCCACCATGTGAGTTATCCACCATGCGCGTTATCCACCAAGCGCGTTATCCACCAAGCGCGTTATCCAGCCGGCCGCTCATTTATCTGCTTAATGGGCCCCGCTGCTGAGGGAGGGAGGGAGATGGAGGAGGAGGGCGGGAGGGAGATGGAGGAGGAGGGAGGGAGGGAGATGGAGGAGGAGGGAGGGAGATGGAGGAGGAGGGAGTGGAGGGGGAGAGGACGAGGGAGGGAGGGAGATGGAGGAGGAGGGAGGGAGATGGAGGAGGAGGGAGAGGAGGGGGAGAGGAGGAGGGAGGGAGGGAGATGGAGGAGGAGGGAGGGAGATGGAGGAGGAGGGAGAGGAGGGGGAGAGGAGGAGGGAGGGAGGGAGATGGAGGAGGAGGGAGGGAGATGGAGTAGGAAGGAGAGGAGGGGGAGAGTGGCAGCCTCCGTTCGCTCTGCACTGACAGTCCACCTCCCACGTATCAGATAGACCTGCGCAGCACCTCCTCTGTCATATACGTACAGCGTTACACAACCTGCAGGCGTACATCAGCGTTCCCAATGCTCCCAGCGTTCCCAATGCTCCCAGCGTTCCCAATGCTCCCAGCGTTCCCAATGGTCTGTGTTAAGGGTGTGCTTTAGGGGTCTGTGTTAAGGGTCTGTGTTAGGGGTGTGCGTAAGGGGCCTGTGTTAGAGGTCTGTGTTAGGGGTGTGTGTTAGGGGTCTGTGTTAGGGGTGTGCGTAAGGGGTGTGTGTTAGGGGTCTGTGTTAGGGGTCTGTGTTAGGGGTGTGCGTAAGGGGCCTGTGTTAGGGGTCTGTGTTAGGGGTGTGTGTTAGAGGTGTGTGTTAGGGGTCTGTGTTAGGGGTCTGTGTTAGGGGTCTGTGTTAGGGGTGTGCGTAAGGGGCCTGTGTTAGGGGTCTGTGTTAGGGGTGTGCGTAAGGGGCCTGTGTTAGGGGTCTGTGTTAGGGGTGTGTGTTAGGGGTCTGTGTTAGGGGTGTGTGTTAGGGGTCTGTGTTAGGGGTCTGTGTTAGGGGTGTGTGTTAGGGGTCTGTGTTAGGGGTGTGTGTTAGAGGTGTGTGTTAGGGGTCTGTGTTAGGGGTGTGTGTTAGGGGTCTGTGTTAGGGGTCTGTGTTAGGGGTGTGCGTAAGGGGCCTGTGTTAGGGGTCTGTGTTAGGGGTGTGTGTTAGGGGTCTGTGTTAGGGGTGTGTGTTAGGGGTCTGTGTTAGGGGTCTGTGTTAGGGGTGTGCGTAAGGGGCCTGTGTTAGGGGTCTGTGTTAGGGGTGTGTGTTAGAGGTGTGTGTTAGGGGTGTGTGTTAGGGGTCTGTGTTAGGGGTGTGTGTTAGGGGTCTGTGTTAGGGGTGTGTGTTAGGGGTCTGTGTTAGGGGTCTGTGTTAGGGGTCTGTGTTAGGGGTGTGTGTTAGGGGTCTGTGTTAGGGGTCTGTGTTAGGGGTGTGTGTTAGGGGTCTGTGTTAGGGGTCTGCGATTAAATTTTTTTACAAAATAACGCAGCCACATATGCACAAAATGAACTCATCAGCCATACACTATGATTAGCATTTCTGAGCTGTGAGAGGAGGTCTTTAAAGATGAAAAGTGCTGCTTCCAGCCTTGTTCTGGGGTGGCTGAGGAGCCCCTGCGGTTTTAATTAGCCCCCCCCCCCCCACACACATCCGGGACGGCTCCACACATACTGGGGTTGTGTCGGCGTTAACGACTCTCTGCTCTCTCTCCCAACACCCCTGGCCCGACGAGCCACACACGGCTCCCCAACTCCGCCATGTGAACCCGAGCGCTGTTTCGCGTGTCCCGGCCTGGCCGTGGACACCCCTGCTATGCACCAATTAGACCTGGCCCAGCGGCCTTCCAACCGAAAAACACGTCATCGGAACACTTGTGTCATTCATGCGGTGCCCGGTCTTTGGCGGGAGCCCTTTGTGCTCCAGGGGGGATGAGAAGGTTAAGATCTGTCGCAGGGGGTGGGGCAGAGCGGAGCCAGATTTCTGTGTGTGGTTATTTATAGGGCGCATGCGTGCACGAAGCGGGGGGGAACAAGTGCACTGATTGTTCGGCTCCCTGTTGATCGGCGGCCGGACAGGACCATGTGTTACCGCCGATGGACCCGCGATTCAAAGCCGCGCGATAAACGCCCAACTTTCCTCCGGCAGCTGTCAGTGGAGTGCAGCAGGCCTTTCACAGGAGGGGACAAAAACACACGCTCTAATTGGGTCTTTTGTGTCACCGCCCCCCCCCCCCCCCAGAAAAGGGAATGGAGGAAATTCAAAGTATTACATTGGGGTATTAATATTGTGCATAAAATGATGTCCTGGCGTAATTGCATTCCTGGTGTGGTGTTAGAGGATGGTTGTAATGATCTGAATAGATAATTAATAAATGAAATGAACTTCCTCTAAAAAACTACATCACATTTCGGGATCGCTCCCATCCCAATTCATTCAATCGCATGCTGGCATTTTTGTTATTAATTACATTCGATTGTAAACTTAATTACATATTCTGGTGGAAACATGGGATTTGTGTTTGTGTATGTGTGTGTGTGTGTGTGTGTGTGTGTGTTGTGTGACCTGACACACACACACACACCACACGGACACACACACATACACACACACTCTTGCCTGGCAGGTAATTGTTAGGAGGGTGGGAGGGGCTGTACATCCCCCCCTCCTGCACAAGGTACTTCAGGCTGCTGGTGAGGGTTGGTGTTGGTGCTGAGGGCTGTGGCTGAGGTGCGTGCGTGCGTGCGTGTGTGTGCGTGCTGCTTGTGTGTGCTGCGTGCTGCGCGTGTGCGTGCGTGCGTGGTGTCAAGCTTGCTTGTCTGCATTGGAAGCAGCAGCCTGCGCATGTAATGTTAAATCAGTTGCGCCTTCCCTTCGAGCAAGGGTGCGAGGCAGCAATGGAAGACAACTTTTTATAATTGTAATTTGGTGGAGGAAATTGGTGGAGACGGCAAGCCAGTGTGATTTTGCTGAATCTTTAGTTGTTCAGACTGAAATGTGGAAAGACAGCGATTAGATACCTTATGCACGGGCAGAGGCGAGGCGGTTTTGACAGAGCTGAGTGCACAGATGCTTTAATGTTTTCTGAGGCGTTGCTGTGATGCTGGTTGCTTCCTCTGGTCGGTTCCTCTCAGAGCATTTACGCTTGTGCGACTACAAAGCGCTTCTTTAAGAATGCAGCATATCCACCAACTGTGACTTGCGTCAAGACTGAGGGATCTCAAAGTGTTCGATTTCACTTTTCCAAACTTTTGTCACATGACTTTTGACTGTCCATAGCATCCATAAAGGATGGTCAATCATGTGGCAATTAAAAAAAAAAAAAAAATCTCACTTTATTTAGACAAGTCAACTGTGAACTAGGTTCTATCATGCAGTGACGACCTGGAGAATAAAAGTACCCATGAGAAGGGTACAGGGTGGTATGGCTGCTTAGATTCAGCAGTTAGCCATGATACGTGTACTGGGTTATATGGCTGCTTAGATTCAGCAGTTAGCCATGAAAAGGGTACAGGGTAGTATGGCTGGCACCTAACTAATATACAGAAGATTGCAGGTATAAATAACTGCGTATTCAGTGGAAATGCTTTGACGGAGACTTGGTTAACGTTCAAATCTTTCCACCATAATAACACACGGGGACTCCTTTGTGTCCGATGCTTCGCCGACTCTCGTGAAGACAGTACCTGTCAAGCAGTCGCCTAATTACTAGCTCTTAACTAGTGCGGAAGAATTCCACCTCAGAGATCTGACGTATAATTAAACCATCACCGTAAAGAAGGAAATATTACGTACAGTACGTTTCCCATGTGTCATTTAACCGGTTACGACAGAACTGCAATTATTATATTCTCTTCTCACCACAGACCAGCTGTGTGTGTTATAAAAATGCAAAGGCAGAGCAGATGTTTAATAAAGATTATTCTCTGTGTTATCACCGTTATTTTACGAGGCTGAGCCTGTTTTGTTTGTGCAGTCGTGTCCTTCGTACCGTCGCTTCCAGGTTTTTATTGTAGGTGCTGTTGCAGTACAAACAACGTCCGAATGTCTGAGAATGAGAATTGCTAGAAATGTCGGCTATTTTCTCTGTTGACAGTGATTTCGATGGTGATTGTTTTTTAGACTAGCAGGTTGGTTAGGGTTAGGGTTAGCAGGTTGGTTAATATTTTTTACCGTTGTTTTATTATCAGGGAAATAATGGCAAGCAATTATAAAAAAAAACAGAAATGATTTGATGAGAAGAGCTGGAGGTTTCACCAGAGTGTCATGTGACAGACAGTTATGACCGATGTCAGAAGGGCCGCTAAGTGAAGTCATGAGAAGAATGTAGGTCAGAGTGGTTTGTGTTCATTCCTGCATCTCATTTCCTTCGTTGCTCTTGGTACTGCCAATTCTCTAAAAACCATCTTCCATTTTGATTGTGTGTGTTTGTCATCCTTTCATTTAAAAAGGAGCGAAAAGCACTAATGGGGTGTGGGGTGGGCACAGGGCACAAAGGTAAAATCAAGTGGCGTGAGAAAATGAACATACCCTCGCCAGCGGTATTCCGACACCGCGGCCATTCGTAGGTTTCCAAGTGGAAAATAAGATAAATCTTGTTATTGTTTCTCAGGGAGAACAGAGCAGGAAATGGCCCGTGTTTTATGACAGGATGGCCTGGCCTCTCGCGGTGCTACACGCCAGCCTTGCTGCGCATTGTTCTGATGGAGAATGGAGCGTTTGGGAAGCACTCGGCACGGCAGAACACCGGGAAGGCCATGTTGCTCTCTGTCTAATTACTTTCATTGCCCCCATTATAACCCTGTTAATGTGCTCGCTGCTAGCAGAGGGAATCGGGAGGCTGTTAGCATGCGACGCTCGCTGGTGTAATGAGTGAAGAGCGTCCTTCCTGACGGTGGGAAAGCCGCACGTGACAGGAGCCTGGGCTCGCACATTTCAGCTTGGTCACATTAGAATGCAAAAGCCGCTGTGTAAAAAGCAAATTCCGCTGTAGGCCTCGCCACGTACGGTGATTCCAGAGGGAGGCTGCGTGTCACTGTGCACTGAGGAGACCAAGAGGCAAGGATTACTCCACACGGACACATGCCGACTTCAGATGGGCCTGGATTGGATCATTCTGGGCTCAGCCTAAGCCTTGCTAGTCTCAGTCTGATCCCCACAGGGGACCAATCACAGCATGCCTTCGCTGCTGGCCACCTCTTTCTCTCCTCTCCTCTCTCTTCCTCTCTCTCCTCTCTCTTTCTCTCTCTCCTCCTCTCTCTTCTTCTCTTTCCCTCCTATCTCTCCCTCTCTCCTCTTGTCTTCCTCTCCTCTCAATTTCAATTCAGTTCAATAATGCTTTATGGGCATGACTGCATACAAACTGTTACAATGTTGGCAAAGCTGGTGAAATATTAGTTAAAATAAATGTCATGTAACAGGTAGGTCTGGTTATAATAAAGAGAAAGCATTTTATTTATTAATTTTAATAGCAACAACACAATAATAAGGCAATGCATAATTTTAAAAGAATAAATAAAAAACAGTATTTCAGTTACCCACTGTCTATGGCGATGGCATTCTGACACATATTGTGCCGTAAGATGTGTGCTTTGTCCCTCTCTTAGATGAGTGGCAATTTCTCTTTGTCATCTAGGAGTATAAAATTTGGAATTTGGTTTTAAAATTTCTTTCTAGTATTTTTCTATAATATTTTGGAATTTTTCACAATTTAGGAGGAAGTGCATCTCTGTCTCAACCAATGAACTCTATAAGAACTGGAAAGGCAACTGTTTTCTCAAAACGGCGCTTTTTCCACAGCCTTTTTCTCTGATTGGCCAATGTGACGTCACGTGAAGGTGGTCATTTTGTCCCTTTTCAGAGAGTAATGGTAATATAACACGTGTTGTGAGAATCTGCGTACCTCTGCACACGATGGACACCATACGTACGCAATGTTTGGAGTCCGTGTTATATGGCGACCCATGACAGAAAGGCAGAGGTAGAAAATGCAAAACTTTTTTTAAGCATATTTTCAACATTCACCCTGAGCGTTTTTTTACGCATTCTTTTACTCAGAGTTTTATATATGTGCTCCCTGGGCTTCTTCTGGAAGATCATAATTTTTGTCTTTTTAAAATGTACTGCCAGGGCCCAGTTTGACAGTATTTCTCTAGCAGATCCAGATGCTGCTGTAGACCCTGTTACGTGGGTGACAGAAGCACCAGGTCATCTGCGTAGAGCAATCATTTAGATTTCTGTGTTGTTTAGGGTGAGACCAGGAGCTGCAGATTGTTCTCGTAACACAGCTAACTCTCTCCTCTTCTCTTTTTTTATTCAGTTAATTATTGGGCTGCTGAGACGCTGGTATTTTACACTTTCTCTAAGCTGCCATTTCTGCCGAGAGTTCTAAAAAATGGGGGATTCTAATCTTGGCTGTGAGAATTCACTTTATCGAGGCGCTTGTACCTGTTTTTCTTTCTTTCCCAAAGAGCAGAAATGAAGACATCGTACCGCTTCGGAATCGCACTCATCCGAGACCTGTGCTTCTGTTTAAGGACTCCGTATTCTGGCCTTCGGGATCCAGGAATCACTGCTCACTTTGTGATCTCACTGTGAGAATGTGTTTACACTCGTCATAAAGAAAGCGCACACACTGATACAACATTAGGGATCCAGGAATCACTGCTCACTTTGTGATCTCACTGTGAGAATGTGTTTACACTCGTCATAAAGAAAGCGCACACACTGATACAACATTAGGGATCCAGGAATCACTGCTCACTTTGTGATCTCACTGTGAGAATGTGTTTACACTCGTCATAAAGAAAGCGCACACACTGATACAACATTTCTCCAACACCGAGGCACCGACACGCTACTTACCGCCAAGTTACTTCTCTTGTTGGTTAAATGAATCAGACTAAAGGAAATGCACTTAATAACCTATGGCAAATTTAGGTCAGTGTGCTGAGCTAACCTCACTCCCCGCCTCCCTCCCCCTGCGACACGGTTAATACCATACCCAGGATAGACTGCCAAAAATTACAGTTATGCAAAACTAAAAAGAGGGAAATATTCAAGGTAATATTAATGTATTGACGTCAGAGACCCACATGTAGGACATTCTTAGCTAATGACTCAAATGTGCCGGCTTATTGTGACACGCTTCGACTCGAATGGCTTTGGAGGCGTCTCCTTTTCTCTTCTGGGATTAGACTTCCCTCCCAGGAGACTGGGTGAATGTGTCCCCACCACCCCCCCCACCCAGTGACCTCCGAGCACACGGTGACACACCCCCACAAAAAAACGGGGTGTCTAACCCCCCGAATAATACGACCGATAACCACTAAGCAGCAGGATCGATTTAGCTGTGCGGCACTTTATTTTTTCCACTTTGGGTTGCTCCTCAGCTGTTGGCATGGATGGGCGCTTCCGCTTTGGCCCGCTCTGCTGTAGTTAAAAGATCTATTCATTTTACAGTCGGCACTGCAGCGCTGCCTGAGCCGTTCCTCAGCGAGCCCAGCGTGTGCCAGAGCCTGAGCCGTTCCTCAGCGAGCCCAGCGCGTGCCAGAGCCGTTCCTCAGCGAGCCCAGCGCGTGCCAGAGCCTGAGCCGTTCCTCAGCGAGCCCAGCGCGTACCAGAGCCAGAGCCGTTCCTCAGCGAGCCCAGCGCGTGCCAGTGCCAGTTCCTGAGCCGTTCCTCAGCGAGCCCAGCGCGTGCCAGTACCAGAGCCAGAGCCGTTCCTCAGCGAGCCCAGCGCGTGCCAGTACCAGAGCCAGAGCCGTTCCTCAGCGAGCCCAGCGCGTACCAGAGCCAGAGCCATTCCTCAGCGAGCCCAGCGCGTGCCAGTGCCAGTGCCAGTTCCTGAGCCGTTCCTCAGCGAGCCCAGCGCGTGCCAGTACCAGAGCCAGAGCCGTTCCTCAGCGAGCCCAGCGCGTGCCAGTGCCAGAGCCTGAGCCGTTCCTCAGCGAGCCCAGCGCGTGCCAGTACCAGAGCCAGAGCCGTTCCTCAGCGAGCCCAGCGCGTGCCAGAGCCTGAGCCGTTCCTCAGCGAGCCCAGCGCGTACCAGAGCCAGAGCCGTTCCTCAGCGAGCCCAGCACGTGCCAGTACCAGAGCCAGAGCCGTTCCTCAGCGAGCCCAGCGCGTGCCAGTACCAGAGCCTGAGCCGTTCCTCAGCGAGCCCAGCGCGTGCCAGTACCAGAGCCAGAGCCGTTCCTCAGCGAGCCCAGCGCGTGCCAGTACCAGAGCCAGAGCCGTTCCTCAGCGAGCCCAGCGCGTGCCAGAGCCTGAGCCGTTCCTCAGCGAGCCCAGCGCGTACCAGAGCCAGAGCCGTTCCTCAGCGAGCCCAGCGCGTGCCAGTGCCAGTTCCTGAGCCGTTCCTCAGCGAGCCCAGCGCGTGCCAGTACCAGAGCCAGAGCCGTTCCTCAGCGAGCCCAGCGCGTGCCAGTACCAGAGCCAGAGCCGTTCCTCAGCGAGCCCAGCGCGTACCAGAGCCAGAGCCGTTCCTCAGCGAGCCCAGCGCGTGCCAGTGCCAGTTCCTGAGCCGTTCCTCAGCGAGCCCAGCGCGTGCCAGTACCAGAGCCAGAGCCGTTCCTCAGCGAGCCCAGCGCGTGCCAGTACCAGAGCCTGAGCCGTTCCTCAGCGAGCCCAGCGCGTGCCAGTGCCAGAGCCTGCGCCGTTCCTCAGCGAGCCCAGCGCGTGCCAGTGCCAGAGCCAGAGCCGTTCCTCAGCGAGCCCAGCGCGTGCCAGAGCCTGAGCCGTTCCTCAGCGAGCCCAGCGCGTGCCAGTACCAGAGCCAGAGCCGTTCCTCAGCGAGCCCAGCGCGTGCCAGTACCAGAGCCTGAGCCGTTCCTCAGCGAGCCCAGCGCGTGCCAGTACCAGAGCCAGAGCCGTTCCTCAGCGAGCCCAGCGCGTGCCAGTACCAGAGCCAGAGCCGTTCCTCAGCGAGCCCAGCGTGTGCCAGTGCATTACAGCTGAAGTGCGGGTATTTCTAGGTAGTCTTCACATGAACATGAGTGTACAGAATCATCTGAATGAATAATGCATTAGGGTACACTCTCTCTCTTCCATAACAAACACAATCTCTCTGTGCTATTACCTTTCTATGCTGGTCTCTCTCTACTGTTTAGTATTGATCTATGTAACTGTTCAATATACATATACGTGCATATATATAATTTAAAAACACGTGTACGGTGTAAACCACAGCACGCACAGTCCTTTGATCTATGCCCCTTCTTGGTGCCCCTCCTGGTTTATGCAGCCAGTTAGTTTTTCAAAATGAATGTGGAATACTGTTTTAAAAGTGAGGAGGATTACTGCTTGATTAACATGCATTGCTATAATCCAATCAGAATTGAGTATTAATCTAAGGCGGAGTTCATATGGAGGGCTCCTCCCCTCTGGTTTTGCCGACATTAGATTAGAGTTTCTCAAAGGACACCTACTGTACTTTACAGCAAATGAGAAGCTGTCTTATTAAAGACAATGGCAGCATTATGGAAATTTTACACCGTGCGTCCAAGCGAACGGCAAAATCCAAACTTTTGCGGTCTCCCTGCCGGATTTCCCAGAATGCACAGGCACGAGCGTGTGTGTAGAGAAATAGGACGGGGGTGATTTCCCAGAATGCACAGGCACGAGCGTGTGTGTAGAGAAATAGGACGGGGGTGATTTCCCAGAATGCACAGGCACGAGCGTGTGTGTAGAGAAACAGGACGGGGGTGATTTCCCAGAATGCACAGGGACGGGGGTGTTTTTAATGATTTAATCTGGAGGTCCTCTCTGCAGGATGTACGGGGTTAGGGTTAGGGGGGTTAGGGGGTTAGGGTTAGGGGAGCGCTGGGATCTGCGGAGCGCTGGGATCTGCGGAGCGCTGGGATTTGCGGGAGCCTCTGCTTGTGTAAAATTTCTTTGAAGTTTTCCTGGATGCAGTTTCTCCGCAGGACAGGGAGGAATCCACAGGGTACCGTCCGCCCGTCTGTCTTACTGTACACAGCTTGGACCGTATGGGACCTCCCTCATGAGCTACCACATCCTGCCCAAATACTGCTGTTACACCACCAACACTTCCCCTAATCAAAACCCTACAAAACTTACTACACAGCAAAACAAAATATAAATGCATAAAACATCTGTAAAACACATTGGCCATTATTATTTTTTTACATATATAATTACTTCTTACTTAATTACTTATAATCAATATTCTGGCATTATTTCTGTGAATGGTGAAAAGGATGGACTGCATTTTGGTACAAATTGCAGTGTTCCAGGGCTGGAACCATTACCATGGCAGCTGAATAAGACACACGCCTCCACCTTTTCATCACAATGGTGGAAAACCTTCAGACTGAGTGTGGGTTGGGTTTGGTTGGGTTGGGTTTGGTTGGGTTGAGTTGGGCCCTCCTCAGGCCCCCCCCCCCCCCCCCCCCCCAGCCCAGCACATTCAGGTCTGTGCTCTTGCGAGACCACACCCTCTAAGTGAGAAAAGGTTTGTGGGAGGGGGGCCAGTTCTGATTTGTCCGAGCTCTCTTCCATTTCATTAGTCTCCTGCTTGGCTGAACACGGCGGCTATTCTTAGACGATCCGGGGCGCAAACTCGCAAAGACCCTGAGGTGGTATGGTTCCAGACTGAACGCGTGGCCAGGCCGCACGAATTAAAGATTTTTATCGGCCCAGACGCCGAGCTGCCGCTCGCTCATGCCTGGCGGTGTCGCTTGCGCCGACGCATGCTGTAATTGCACTAGGCATGCGGCCGCTGCAGACGGGGGCTTTTAGCCTCTTTCATTTCTCTCACTCTCTCTCACTCTTTCTCTCTCTCCCTCCCTCTTTCATTCCAAATTGTGCAGCTGGCCCACCGGCCTCATGCTTTAAAACAATGGCGAATGAAGAAGTACGTGGGACCGTTTATGGCGGTTAAAACCAGAGGTTTCATCTGCACCCTGCTGTGAACGTTCTTCTGATTTCCAACCAGAGGACTAGAACGCGCTGTGGGCCTACGTGATTGAGTCTGTGTGGTTGAGCTCGGGCCATAGAACGCGCTGTGGGCCTACGTGATTGAGTCTGTGTGGTTGAGCTCGGGCCATAGAACGCGCTGTGGGCCTACGTGATTGAGTCTGTGTGGTTGAGCTCGGGCCATAGAACGCGCTGTGGGCCTACGTGATTGAGTCTGTGTGGTTGAGCTCGGGCCATAGAATGCGCTGTGGGCCTACGTGATTGAGTCTGTGTGGTTGAGCTCGGGCCATAGAACGCGCTGTGGGCCTACGTGATTGAGTCTGTGTGGTTGAGCTCGGGCCATAGAACGCGCTGTGGGCCTACGTGATTGAGTCTGTGTGGTTGAGCTCGGGCCATAGAACGCGCTGTGGGCCTACGTGATTGAGTCTGTGTGGTTGAGCTCGGGCCATAGAACGCGCTGTGGGCCTACGTGATTGAGTCTGTGTGGTTGAGCTCGGGCCATAGAACGCGCTGTGGGCCTACGTGATTGAGTCTGTGTGGTTGAGCTCGGGCCATAGAACGCGCTGTGGGCCTACGTGATTGAGTCTGTGTGGTTGAGCTCGGGCCATAGAATGCGCTGTGGGCCTACGTGATTGAGTCTGTGTGGTTGAGCTCGGGCCATAGAACGCGCTGTGGGCCTACGTGATTGAGTCTGTGTGGTTGAGCTCGGGCCATAGAACGCGCTGTGGGCCTACGTGATTGAGTCTGTGTGGTTGAGCTCGGGCCATAGAACGCGCTGTGGGCCTACGTGATTGAGTCTGTGTGGTTGAGCTCGGGCCATAGAACGCGCTGTGGGCCTACGTGATTGAGTCTGTGTGGTTGAGCTCGGGCCATAGAACGCGCTGTGGGCCTACGTGATTGAGTCTGTGTGGTTGAGCTCGGGCCATAGAACGCGCTGTGGGCCTACGTGATTGAGTCTGTGTGGTTGAGCTCGGGCCATAGAATGCGCTGTGGGCCTACGTGATTGAGTCTGTGTGGTTGAGCTCGGGCCATAGAACGCGCTGTGGGCCTACGTGATTGAGTCTGTGTGGTTGAGCTCGGGCCATAGAACGCGCTGTGGGCCTACGTGATTGAGTCTGTGTGGTTGAGCTCGGGCCATAGAACGCGCTGTGGGCCTACGTGATTGAGTCTGTGTGGTTGAGCTCGGGCCATAGAACGCGCTGTGGGCCTACGTGATTGAGTCTGTGTGGTTGAGCTCGGGCCATAGAACGCGCTGTGGGCCTACGTGATTGAGTCTGTGTGGTTGAGCTCGGGCCATAGAACGCGCTGTGGGCCTACGTGATTGAGTCTGTGTGGTTGAGCTCGGGCCATAGAATGCGCTGTGGGCCTACGTGATTGAGTCTGTGTGGTTGAGCTCGGGCCATAGAACGCGCTGTGGGCCTACGTGATTGAGTCTGTGTGGTTGAGCTCGGGCCATAGAACGCGCTGTGGGCCTACGTGATTGAGTCTGTGTGGTTGAGCTCGGGCCATAGAACGCGCTGTGGGCCTACGTGATTGAGTCTGTGTGGTTGAGCTCGGGCCATAGAACGCGCTGTGGGCCTACGTGATTGAGTCTGTGTGGTTGAGCTCGGGCCATAGAACGCGCTGTGGGCCTACGTGATTGAGTCTGTGTGGTTGAGCTCGGGCCATAGAACGCGCTGTGGGCCTACGTGATTGAGTCTGTGTGGTTGAGCTCGGGCCATAGAACGCGCTGTGGGCCTACGTGATTGAGTCTGTGTGGTTGAGCTCGGGCCATAGAACGCGCTGTGGGCCTACGTGATTGAGTCTGTGTGGTTGAGCTCGGGCCATAGAACGCGTCTGTGTAGATATGTTCTTTTAAAGCCTGTGTGGATGCAGACCCCTGATTGGCTCTTTTGGTGTTAATTGTCTGGAGGACACTGGTAAGCACTTGATGGCTTTTAATCAGTGTTTTGATTAGGGAGCAGATGGCGGATTGGTTTCTCTGAAATGCCTGTAGATTAGTGGGGAGCTGGTGACCCAGCTGAGGCCTAAAGGCTCTTTGGAGCGATGAAACGACAGAGCGATGAAACGACCGAGCTCCAGCAAGACTCTGCGTTATCTCAGCCAGTGAGAACTGGATTAAGAAGAGAAAAGCCTGCCGTTCACACGCCAGGAAACTGTCTTTGGCCTGGCGTTGGACGTGTTCAATATTCACACAGTTCACAGGTGGAAATGCACTCCCATTGCTTAGCATTGTGCCGTCCCAGGTTTTACTAGAAGCAGGGAGGTGTACTGACTGTGAGCTGAATACAGTAAGACATGCTGGAGAATGTGCCATGTGGTTCTGTAAGACATGCTGTAGAAGGTGCCATGTGGTTCTGAATACAGTAAGACATGCTGTAGAATGTGCCATGTGGTTCTGAATACAGTAAGACATGCTGTAGAATGTGCCATGTGGTTCTGAATACAGTAAGACATGCTGTAGAATGTGCCATGTGGTTCTGAATACAGTAAGACATGCTGTAGAATGTGCCATGTGGTTCTGAATACAGTAAGACATGCTGTAGAAGGTGCCATGTGGTTCTGAATACAGTAAGACATGCTGTAGAATGTGCCATGTGGTTCTGAATACAGTAAGACATGCTGTAGAATGTGCCATGTGGTTCTGAATACAGTAAGACATGCTGGAGAATGTGCCATGTGGTTCTGAATACAGTAAGACATGCTGTAGAATGTGCCATGTGGTTCTGAATACAGTAAGACATGCTGTAGAATGTGCCATGTGGTTCTGAATACAGTAAGACATGCTGTAGAAGGTGCCATGTGGTTCTGAATACAGTAAGACATGCTGTAGAATGTGCCATGTGGTTCTGAATACAGTAAGACATGCTGTAGAATGTGCCATGTGGTTCTGAATACAGTAAGACATGCTGGAGAATGTGCCATGTGGTTCTGAATACAGTAAGACATGCTGTAGAAGGTGCCATGTGGTTCTGAATACAGTAAGACATGCTGTAGAATGTGCCATGTGGTTCTGAATACAGTAAGACATGCTGGAGAATGTGCCATGTGGTTCTGAATACAGTAAGACATGCTGTAGAATGTGCCATGTGGTTCTGAATACAGTAAGACATGCTGGAGAATGTGCCATGTGGTTCTGAATACAGTAAGACATGCTGGAGAATGTGCCATGTGGTTCTGAATACAGTAAGACATGCTGTAGAAGGTGCCATGTGGTTCTGAATACAGTAAGACATGCTGGAGAATGTGCCATGTGGTTCTGAATACAGTAAGACATGCTGTAGAATGTGCCATGTGGTTCTGAATACAGTAAGACATGCTGGAGAATGTGCCATGTGGTTCTGTAAGACATGCTGGAGAATGTGCCATGTGGTTCTGAATACAGTAAGACATGCTGGAGAATGTGCCATGTGGTTCTGAATACAGTAAGACATGCTGTAGAATGTGCCATGTGGTTCTGGATACAGTAAGACATGCTGTAGAAGGTGCCATGTGGTTCTGAATACAGTAAGACATGCTGTAGAATGTGCCATGTGGTTCTGAATACAGTAAGACATGCTGTAGAATGTGCCATGTCGTTCTGTAAGACATGCTGTAGAAGGTGCCATGTGGTTCTGGATACAGTAAGACATGCTGGAGAATGTGCCATGCGGTTCTGAATACAGTAAGACATGCTGTAGAATGTGCCATGTGGTTCTGAATACAGTAAGACATGCTGGAGAATGTGCCATGTGGTTCTGAATACAGTAAGACATGCTGGAGAATGTGCCATGTGGTTCTGAATACAGTAAGACATGCTGTAGAATGTGCCATGTGGTTCTGAATACAGTAAGACATGCTGGAGAATGTGCCATGTGGTTCTGAATACAGTAAGACATGCTGTAGAATGTGCCATGTGGTTCTGAATACAGTAAGACATGCTGGAGAATGTGCCATGTGGTTCTGAATACAGTAAGACATGCTGGAGAATGTGCCATGTGGTTCTGGTGCTATGTGGTTCTTGACTGGCATCTCCATTTCCCCGGTACGGCAAGATTAAAACGATATTAGTGCGAGCAGCGCACTGTTGATTTACTCTGTTTGCTGGATGCCATGTTGATGCAGGTGATTGGCCTGGCATTTTCAGCATCGATTGGCTGAAATATTTTAGACGCAGCTGAATTTCAATTTGGATGCAAGTTGCAACAACCTTTTTTGAAAATAGCTATAATTTCAATCGACTTCATTTCAGGCAGAGAGAAGAGCCTTTGATTTCATAGAAGTGTGTGCAATCACACGGCAATCACACTCTTGCCTTTTATGGCTTGTTTCAGAAAGCGTTTTTACGACCAGAGGCAGAACACGTAGCGTGTATCGGTGGCTGCTCGCGCGAGGAGGGGCCCGGTGATTTGTTCATTAAAGATCTGGAGTGTGGCTTCGCATCGTGGGGGAAATGGTCAGGTGCCGTCTGACTCATTCATCCTGTTTCTCACAACTAGAGGTGTATCTCCCCACAGCAAAACCATTAGTCATTCGTCTATGACTGACTCGCTCTGCTCTTCTCATTCACTGGTGTAGAGAGCCTGATCTATGTCTGCTGTAATTCTCTTATGTGCAGTCCTGTCCACCGGTCGTTTAAAGTGAGCTATAGCTTACAAGCAAGGTGCAACATGACAAAAATAAAACAATAACCATAAGTTACACATGCACATAATTCTTGCCCGGATGCAGAGCGTCCTGAATGTGGGTAACTGACCGACTGGCTGAGTGTCTGTCTGTTCTCCATTGTCAGCTCACCTGTGAAAAATATTTGGCTATAATTTTTTATGTTTTGAATTTGTAAAACTAAACTTGAATATATTAGGTGTCAATTAGTCATAAGTATTGATTATTGCTATTTATTAACAAATGTTGTTGCATGCTATTTTAGAAGTTACCTGGCTAACTGAGTAATCCTGCTTGGTGCAATACCAAAACCACCATTCACACAGCCTGATCCTCCGTGAATGGGAATTTTACATGTCTTGGATTCTGATCAATTCGAGCTGCTCGTCATAACATTACAATAATAATAAATATTGTAAATGTCTATTGTAAATAGTTTGACCCGGAGGTTTGTCCTGTATTTGTTCCAGAGCAGTGAAGAAATAACTTTTGGTTTGAAATTGACAAATTACTTGAAAGTTTCTCAGAGCAGTGTGTGGCCACGGTCATTCTTCTTTTAACACTCTTCTTCTTTTGTGGGGTTTTATTTTTTCAAATGAGGGGGAAATAAATCCAGGAAGCTGCAATCTGATTGGTTCTAGCAGTTATGGGTTCCAATCGGTGGAAGCTATAACTGCTAGAACCAATCAGATGGTTGGTTCATAATTGGTTTATAAGGGAAGTGTAGTATGATGGTTAGGGAACTGGGTTTGTAGCTTAAAGGTGGATTGGATTCCCTGCTGGGATATTTTTCTTGCACCTATGACTGAGGTACTTCATTAGTAGTACCTCAAGTGCTTCATTATAAATATCCAGCTGTATAAATGGATTGTGTAGAAAAACATAACCTGTATAAGTCACTTTGTATAAGAATGCCTGCTAATTGATGTTATGGAAATGAAAATGAAAACACATGTCTGGAAGTTGGAGGGATTTATCATACATCAGAGTGTCAACATAGACAGGCTGATAATAACGTAAAGTTAGCCCACTATGGCTAATAACAAGGGGCATCGGTTGACAAGGTAACAAGCTAATGCTACCGTCTCAGGCTCAATGGTCTTGAGCACACTGCCTGTCTGTCTCTCTCTGCAAATGGAATGGGTCCGTGGGCATGCTGTGCTGCTAGTGGCTGAGGGCGCGGTTGCCGGGGGTGCGGTTGCCGGGGGCGCGGTTGCCGGGGGCACGGTTGCCGGGGGCGCGGTTGCCTGGGGCGTGGTTCAGAGTGCCTCACTGTGGTCGGCTGAACGCCCGGCCGCTGGTCAAGTGAGGCACCTAGAGGTACGCTAACGGCTGGGGGTGCTGTAGCTTAGCGAAGCCGCTGAGTGTATTCTTCAGTCCATTTCTGACCACTCACATCTCCCACACACCGCTGGTTCACTGCTCTGCATCTCAGATGGGATTATAAGATTATGGGAAATGTCAAGGCAAGGCCAAGGTTGTTACAGTCGGAGACAGTGCATGAATCACTTTACGGTAATTTAACCAAGGAGCTGACAAAGAAATCATCATCACGGTGAATACATGTTCTGGTCTCTTAACATGTGAGGACTACATGGAACGTGTTCTCTGAGCCATATCCGCCAACACGCATCACTGCTACAGCTCAAACATGGAGAACTCTGCTCGTCTTAGCACATATCCCTCCTCCAAACTTTCTACGTATCACTCCTTCAGAATGAGCACGTATCCCTCCTCCAAACTTTCTACGTATCACTCCTTCAGAATGAGCACGTATCCCTCCTCCAAACTTTATACTTATCACTCCTTCAGAATGAACACATATCCCTCCTCCAAACCATAGCCAATCACATTAGCAGATCCAGTTGGTATCGCCCGTACACACTGAACAGGTCATCCCGCTCCTCCCTGTGAGCCAAATGGAGCAGCTCCTTCAGGAGCTGTACTGACAGGAGACGATCTGCTCTGAGTCTTCCCACAGGAACCTCTTTCTCTGTGGCGGGTTTCTTGTTTTCTCCGCAGGAAGCCGTTTCCCTTCCCTTCTGATGCGCTTGCTGTGATTCAGAATGCCACAGTGCCTGCTGTAGTAATCTGTTAGCGGTATCATCGCTAATGCGCTCACATGGAGGATAACCTTTTTATGTTTCTTATCTGTGAGTCACATGACCACCGGACACTCTCGCGGGTGACTGAAATGGTCACAGTGCCCACCCCCACCCCCACACCCGTTTGTGATGTGTACAGTGAGGGGGGGTTAGAGACATAACAGAGCAAAAGTCTCTGCACTGCTCTCTGTTAGTCGGGGGGGGTCAACCAGGGCAGTGTTGCCATGTTATATGCAAAACTTACTTAAAAATTCATATAACTGTGACGTGCACAGGTGAACATACCATTAATTATTATAAATCTTATCGTATGCCAAAAAAGAGAAATCCAAGTTCATGTGAGTAAAACCGATAACTAGCAGTTATGTAATCAGTTGGTACCACAACAGTCCCTTCCCTCTCTCTCTGTCCTCTGTGGTGGCTGGTTAGCCCTAACCCTAACCCTGACCCACTCAGCACACGCACCCTAACCCTAACCCTAACCCTGACCCACTCAGCACACGCACCCTAACCCTAACCCTAACCCTAACCCTGACCCTAACCCTGACCCACTCAGCACATGCACCCTAACCCTAACCCTAACCCTGACCCACTCAGCACACGCACCCTAACCCTGACCCTAACCCTGACCCACTCAGCACATGCACCCTTACCCTAACCCTAACCCTAACCCTGACCCACTCAGCACACGCACCCTAACCCTAACCCTAACCCTGACCCATCCTGACCCACTCAGCACATTCCACACTGCAGAACATTAGAGACAGACGCACACACGCACACACACACACACACGCGCACACACGCACGCACACACACACACACACACACACACACACACAGACGCACACACGCACACGCACACACGCACGCACACATGCACACACGCACACACGCACACACATACTGTATATATACAGTAACTCCAGTAACTGCTGCTGTTTTATCTACCTGCCATGAATGAGTGACCTGGCCCCCTGTAGAGCTGCCTCACACGGATGCTGAAAATAGCACAGCGCTCATTTGAACAGCTGACTCACTCAGAGCCGGGCACAGGCCACTCAGAGCCGGGCACAGGCCACTCAGAGCCGGGCACAGGCCACTCAGCCCGTCTCCGCTGGTATTTTTCCCGTATCGAAACGGGCCTTTATTTGTTCTCAGACCCTCTCGTCTTCCCTCGTGTCTCTTTAACTTTTTAAGATTCGTTCTCTTTTCTTCAGCTGTGAGAAAGTCATTTGCTTGGAAACTTCTGGAAAGCCTTCATTGAGAAGGAGC
>CM040398.1:707500-717500 GCA_022702515.1 Ilyophis sp. 1 JC-2022 | reverse complement strand
GCGGGGCGGGGCCGTGAGCGTTAGCCACTTTTAGCGCAGTGGGGCGGGGCTGTGATTGTTAGCCACTTTTAGCGCAGTTTCTGGTTGTTTGGAAAGCGGAATAAGTCTCTTCTCAGTATGAAACTATGAAATGGTTGGATTTAGGATCCTCTACTGCCTGGTAATACATGTGAGAAAACAGAGGCGATGTTTCTGAATGGGCAAAACGTGAGACAGCAGGTGGATCGATCCTCAAATGTCTGTGTCTCAATTAATTAAGAGCAAAATCATGTCAAGCAACGTGTGGAAGAATTTTAAGAAACATAATACTAACGAGGTAAATTAAGTTAAGAATATAGGCTCCTATAATTGCGATGTCAATGACATAGTTTTGTTATTCCAGGACATCAGATTCTGCAGAAATATAGCCCAGCTATAATTACAAAACCAGCTAGAATTCTTAGAGCAAGTTGCAAGTATATTAGATACCTTCGCTTTGGGTTTGGTAAACTTGTACTCACTGAGTGAGAGAGACTGTGTGTTGTACACACTGACTGAGAGACTGTGTTTTGTACACACTGACTGAGAGAGACTGTGTTTTGTACACACTGACTGAGAGACTGTGTTTTGTACACACTGACTGAGAGACTGTGTTTTGTACACACTGACTGAGAGACTGTGTTTTGTACACACTGACTGAGAGAGACTGTGTTTTGTACACACTGACTGAGAGACTGTGTTTTGTACACACTGAGAGACTGTTTTGTACACTGACTGAGAGAGACTGTGTTTTGTACACACTGACTGAGAGACTGTGTTTTGTACACACTGACTGAGAGACTGTGTTTTGTACACACTGACAGAGACTGTGTTTTGTACACACTGACTGAGAGACTGTGTTTTGTACACACTGACTGAGAGACTGTGTTTTGTACACACTGACTGAGAGACTGTGTTTTGTACACACTGACTGAGAGACTGTTTTGTACACACTGAGAGGCTGTGTTTTGTACACACTGACTGAGAGACTGTGTTTTGTACACACTGACTGAGAGACTGTGTTTTGTACACACTGACTGAGAGAGACTGTGTGTTGTACACACTGACTGAGAGAGACCGTGTGTTGTATACACTGACTGAGAGAGACTGTGTGTTGTACACACTGACTGAGAGAATGTGTGTTGTACACACTGACTGAGAGAGACTGTATGTTGTACACACTGACTGAGAGAATGTGTGTTGTACACACTGACTGAGAGAGACTGTGTGTTGTACACACTGACTGAGAGACTGTGTGTTGTACACACTGACTGAGAGAGTTGGTGGAAGTATGCAGCTGATGTCTCTGTATAAGCAGGTGCAAGCAGGAAGCTGCACCGCGAGTGGAGCTCGGGGGGTGGGGGGGTGACGGGGTGTGGTGTCTTCTTGTGTGCCGGGTGTGTGCTCAGTTGGAATCACCAGGCGCGGAGGCTGCTAGCAGGTGGCCCCCTTCATTTCCTGCCAAAAGCCAGACCCGTGCCAGTGCCAGGACCGGTTTGCCATGTGGCACGTCTATGGCCATCCAGAGTGCACGTCTGTTTCAGCGTCGAGTTTTCGGAAACGCGCTCAGAAACTTCAACAAATCTCCACATTATTGTGCCTACAGAGCGTTAAAGTCTACAGAGCGTTAAAGTCAACTTTACTTTCCATCTGCCAGTCCTCAAGGGGTTACTTTCATCGTAAAAAACGTGTACTTGCCTTTTAAAATCACACTATGGCGAAGTAGACACTTGATACAGTTGGGTTGTGTCTGGTGGTTTGTGCTTGGCTAGACTGCGGTCCACCCAGCACTAATGTGTTTTTCTGACTGTGAGCGGAAATGGCGCCGCGTCCTTGTGTCCTGATGCCTCGGCATGGAAGCACCGGGTTTTTTGGCGCAGTAAAAGACGACCTCCTCCTAGAGCCGACCAAGGTGACCTTAACCCCACCTACGCTGTCGCTAGCAGCCTCTGCCCACTATTTTAGCGCACTGTCTCGTGTAAGCCATTTCCCAAATACTGTCCTTAATTTGTGCTTTTTTTTCCCCTCTCCACTTGCTGCTTGGGGTTATGCGAATGCGAGCTCGTTTTTAATGGGTCTCCGAGCTGCGGTGTCTCGTCGCGCTCTACGCGTTCGGTTCAGGCCACGCCGTCTCGTCTGCGGACCCTAGATTCACTTCCGGCGCGTTTATTATCGTGAGGATGCTGCCGTGAGGGGCGGGTGTGGTTTGGGGGCTGAGCCGTGAGGGGCGGTTGTGGTTTGGGGCCTGAGCCGTGAGGGGCGGGTGTGGTTTGGGGGCTGATGTAATTAGCCGTATCGCTTTAGAGGGGAAGGTGGGGCAGAACTCTCTGTTCACTCGCGGCCAGACCGGCGCCCTTCCCACGGAGTCCATAAAACTCCCACAATCCTGTGTGGCTCAAGCCTCTGCCCAATCAGTACATGTCCTTAACTTTGACATCCAATCCGATGCTATAGTTGGTTTTGTTCTCCACCAACACCGTTTGTTGAAATCATTTAGCTGACCAATCATTTAGCTTTTATTTGTAACTCAAATAAGGATAAATGTTGGTTGATGTTGATTGATTTCAGGTCCATGGAGGGGGGGGTACAGAGCGATGTGGATATGTACATTCAGACGAGGAGTTGAAGGGGGCAGTCGGGTTGCAGTATCTCGATGGACCGGGACATGTTGCGAGGGGCTTTGACTCGGCTGTGGCTATTTTTAACACTTCATGACGACTGAAGCCCACATTTTGTAGGTTTTCTGTTTTTTTTTTGGCGGGACAACAAAATTCAACTGGGAGGAATCAAATCTTGTAGTCATTTTATATTCAGTGTGAACAGTGTGTATGTAAAGTCTGTTGAGAGTCATTTTACTCCGATAGAGTACCTGATAGCCAGTGTGAACTCCATATATAAAGTCTGTTAAAGTAGATTCTACAGGTGTCTTGATTCTAAATGCTTAATCTCCCTAATTAATCCGAGCAGCTTTTTTGGGCAAAACGCTGGTAAGGGAACTTGATAGTTTGACAGCTGTGAGGAGTCTGTACAATATTTACAGAAGCGCCACCAGAGAATGTTCTGGCCTTCCCGCCTCCACAAACATACAAACTGACCATTGGCTTATTAGCAAAGCACATCCCTGAATGTGGTGCGGTTATAGGTCTGGAGAGAGTTTGTCATGCTCATTAAGGAATGAGGCTAAATGAACGGCCAGGGCGTGGCGTGGTTGTGATGGCGTGCGAGGCTTTTAATCTCATCTCATAAACCACTGCAGATTCTTGGCCCATCAGCATTGAAGGGAACAGTCGCTGTGTGAGATTGAGATTCTCTAAAAGATGGGAATAACCTAGACAGCTGCTAGACTGAAACAACAACTGAACAGTAGCTGATAAGGTTCCGGCAAATTCCATAAGGGTGTTTGACCAAGCGGAACGTGCAAGCCTGCCCCACCGCTGTCAGACAGACAGACAGACGTTTCTGCTTCTAGCCCCTGTTCTCTCATTCTTTATAACTAATAAAAGCAACATTTATTCATGAAAAAATAAGCTAAAAAGCATTATAGTAAAGCACGTATGCGTAATATGATGCTGACGCTTGATTGAGCAAAGACGTCCCATTTGCATAATGCTTGTTGCCCATCCTCGTATCTGATCCTTGCATCTTTTCTTCACTTCCTCTGTTGGGCGGAGCTAAGGAGCGAGGAAAGGATGCAAGGAGTGAAAATACGCAATTAGAATGAACCCAGAGACATGATTCTTATTCTCTCTCTCCCTTTCTCTCCTCTTTCCTCTTTTCTCATCTATTCTCTCTCCCCCTTCTCTCTCCTCCTCTCCCCTCCCCTCTTTCTTCTTCTCCTCTCTCCCCCTTCTTTCTCCTCATCTCCTCTCTCTTCTCTCCTTCTCTGTCCTCCTATCCTCTCCCCTCTCTTTCCTCCTCTCCCCCTTCTCTCTGCTCTTCTCCTCTCCCCCTCTCCTCTTTCTCCTCTCTCCTTCTCTCTCTTCATCTCTTCTCTCTCCTCTCCCCCTTCTCATCTCCTCTCCTCTCTCTCCTCCTCTCCCCTCTCCTCTTCCTCTCCTCTCCCCCTTCTCTCTTCTCATCTCCTCTCTCTCCTCTCCTCCTCTCCCCTCCCCTCTCCTCTTCCTCTCCCCCTTCTCTCTCCTCTTCGTCTCTTCTCTTCCTCTCCTCCTCTCTCCTCTTCGTCTCTTCTCTTCCTCTCCTCCTCTCGCCTCCCCTCTCTCTTTTCTCTCTCTCTTTGCTCCTCTCCCCCTCCTCTCTCTCCTTCTCCTCTTTCTCCTCTCCTCCTCTTCTCTATAGTGTTTGTCCTTATTAGTTGTTTCTCCTGGTTGGCGGGTGTTTAGAGATGCACGGAGCATCCTCTGGTTCTCTGGGCTAATTAAAATGCCATTATGATGCAGCCGCTAGGCCCGTCTGGTCCGGGGAGAATTCCAAAAATAGATCGCAAAACGTGTCCCGGCTGCACAAGTGTTTTTGAAGATGCGTTGTATCTCTCTCTCTCTCTCTCTCTCTCTTTCTTTTTTTCTTCTGTCCTTCTGCTCTGTTTTCATTTTTGGTTGAAGGGATGGTGTGTGTGTGTGTGTGTGCGTATGTGTGTGTGTGTGTGCGTATGTGTGTGTGTGTGTGTGTGCGGGTCGGTTTGTATGAATGTTTAATTCGCACATGCTCAGTCATGTGTTAATCACGGATGCTGTTTGGATCTCTCCAGCTGCCTGCTCTGAAAATAGCTCCAGCAAACGGTGAAAAGGAAGACGTGTGTTTTGTGCATGTGAGCCCCCTGCACGTGGCCCTGCTCCTGCACAATCACACGCCCAATGCCCTCATCTCAGCTGTGTCTTTTTAAAGCGTGTTCCCATCAATAGCCACTGTTTGCTCGTGTTTCTCCTAATGGTGGTTTGACCTGTAGGCTGCTGAAAAGCCAGGCCCGCACCCCTCAAAGCCAGGCCCGCACCCCTCAAAGCCAGGCCTGCACCCCTCAAAGCCAGGCCCGCACCCCTCAAAGCCAGGCCCGCACCCCTCAAAGCCACTACTGTTTCATACCCAGTCCCCTCCCTCCCGGGCCCGACCCAGAGGACCGGTTCTGTTTGTCAGTGCCACGCCTTGGCGTTTTCCGCCCTGTGTGTAATAATGGCTGCCGAGCGGAGGGCGGATTTCCCAGCAGGCCGTCTCTGGTGAGGAGTCGGGTCGGCTAAAAAAACAGGGGGGCTGGCGTCTGTAGCGGCTTTAACCTTTAACCTTTAACCTTTAACCACGGCACTGCTGTGGTTCGGAGCGGGCTGTGCTGAGGTTCCCTCGGCTCTCGGGTGTCAGCGAGATCCCGCCCAACACCCCGCTTGATTATGAGCAAATACATTTTCTCTGAAATGTTTCTGCGTGCCTTACTGGAGCTGTGCGTTTAACAGTACAGTGTACAGTGTACAGTGTTTGTGTGCGATCAGGGACATTTTACATATTTAAAGACATTTATGATGGCCTGCTCACTGTACATTGGCTGGTTTTGGGGTATCTTGGGTTTGTGGTCTAAGGCAAGAATGTACTCTTCAGCTAACTCCGAAGCAGCTTGTTCAGCAACGTCATGATTCCGCACAAACTGATTCATTTTACAGCCTTTATGCACAATTATCAACATAAATATCAGTTTTTAATATTGTGCTGGTTTTTCTTTCCTTGAGCACAGTGTTCACAGGTTGCCATGGAAAATAGTTCCAAAATAATATTAAACAGTATTGCATTTTTTGAAGAATAATCGGCTAATATACATACAGCACAGCCTCTGCTGGCATAACGTCACTGTACGAGCTGCTTGTAGTGCCAGAAAACCCCCAAATGCCCCTGTAACTGCCATTATAAAGCCAGCAAACCCCTGAATACCCCTGTAACTGCCATTATACAGCCAGCAAACCCCTGAATACCCCTGTAACTGCCATTATAAAGCCAGCAAACCCCTGAATACCCCTGTAACTGCCATTATACAGCCAGCAAACCCCCAAATACCCCTGTAACTGCCATTATAAAGCCAGCAAACCCCTGAATACCCCTGTAACTGCCATTATAAAGCCAGCAAACCCCTGAATACCCCTGTAACTGCCATTATAAAGCCAGCAAACCCCTGAATACCCCTGTAACTGCCATTATACAGCCAGCAAACCCCTGAATACCCCTGTAACTGCCATTATAAAGCCAGCAAACCCCTGAATACCCCTGTAACTGCCATTATACAGCCAGCAAACCCCTGAATACCCCTGTAACTGCCATTATAAAGCCAGCAAACCCCTGAATACCCCTGTAACTGCCATTATACAGCCAGCAAACCCCTGAATACCCCTGTAACTGCCATTATAAAGCCAGGAAACCCCTGAATACCCCTGTAACTGCCATTATACAGCCAGCAAACCCCTGAATACCCCTGTAACTGCCATTATAAAGCCAGGAAACCCCTGATTACCCCTGTAACTGCCATTATACAGCCAGCAAACCCCTGAATACCCCTGTAACTGCCATTATACAGCCAGCAAACCCCTGAATACCCCTGTAACTGCCATTATACAGCCAGCAAACCCCTGAATACCCCTGTAACTGCCATTATACAGCCAGCAAACCCCTGAATACCCCTGTAACTGCCATTATACAGCCAGCAAACCCCTGAATACCCCTGTAACTGCCATTATAAAGCCAGGAAACCCCCTGTAACTGCCATTATACAGCCAGCAAACCCCTGAATACCCCTGTAACTGCCATTATAAAGCCAGGAAACCCCTGAATACCCCTGTAACTTCCATTATACAGCCAGCAAACCCCTGATTACCCCTGTAACTGCCATTATACAGCCAGCAAACCCCTGAATACCCCTGTAACTGCCATTATAAAGCCAGGAAACCCCTGATTACCCCTGTAACTGCCATTATACAGCCAGCAAACCCCTGATTACCCCTGTAACTGCCATTGTAAAGGTGACAGGTCAGGTAATAGGTAATGGTCAGCTGGTATTCTTCACCATACACAACAACTGTCTGTCCCAGTACACTCAAATTTAAATAATATATTTTTTTTTTTTACCAAAGGTGAAACAATACCATTAATCTGACTGCTGTGAGTATCAGTGAGACATATAGAATCTAGAAAGTTATTTCTGTTTTCCTGTGAGCCACGAACGGGTTCCGACCCACAGCCAGAGAACCGCTGCCCTTTTCTTTCCGTCTGGAGTCTCGACCTTCGACCCCTTGTCTGGAACAGACTGGTTTGTTTTCCCGGGCTCTGAGGCCTGGGAGGCCGTGTGATGACGGGCATTTGGCTTCTGTTTCCTGAGCGGCTTTATGAAAATTAAAAAGGAAAAGCTCCCTGCCAAGCCACCACATTCTCATAGAACTGTTTGGATGAGCTTACGGAAACCTACAAGAAAATGTATAAAAGTGCGTTGGCCTACTAAAAATACAGGAATTAATTCAGTAGCAAGCAGACAGGTTAGGTGGAGTTGCACTTTGTTTTGGAGAGTGCCCACGGCAGGCGCCGCGCTAACACTTTGAGATTTAGCGCTAAATATTCAGGGAGCCCGTTTCTGTCATCTTTCCTCACAATTGCACTTGTTTTAGTGTTGGTTCTACAAAACATTTTTTTATTTTATTTTTTTTTTAACATGGCATGTTGGTTCCCTTCAACTTTTTTTCGGGAGACTGTGGCCAGCATCCTTATTTATTTTATTATTTTAGACTTGCCGGTAAAGCAAAGTGATGTTAAGCACAAAATAATGAAATGGGGAACAGGTTTGCTGGGTTAAATAACTGAAAGAGGGCCTCTCACGCTGCTACACAAAGCATCACTTCCTCACACACGGCAGTTCTGTTCCATATGTACTGCTCGCTCTCTTCAGTACTGAAGCTCCAGGGTTTGGTTGGATATGTGTTTGGGATGTTCTGTAGGGTGAGGTTGGATATGTGTTTGGGATGTTCTGTAGGGTGAGGTTGGATATGTGGTTGGGATGTTCTGTAGGGTGAGGTTGGATATGTGTTTGGGATGTTGCCTCTTCAGTACTGAAGCTCCAGGGTGAGGTTGGATATGTGTTTGGGATGTTCTGTAGGGTGAGGTTGGATATGTGTTTGGGATGTTCTGTAGGGTGAGGTTGGATATGTGTTTGGGATGTTCTGTAGGGTGAGGTTGGATATGTGTTTGGGATGTTCTGTAGGGTGAGGTTGGAAATGTGTTTGGGATGTTCTGTAGGGTGAGGTTGGATATGTGTTTGGGATGTTGCCTCTTCAGTACTGAAGCTCCAGGGTTTGGTTGGATATGTGTTTGGGATGTTCTGTAGGGTGAGGTTGGATATGTGTTTGGGATGTTCTGTAGGGTGAGGTTGGAAATGTGTTTGGGATGTTCTGTAGGGTGAGGTTGGATATGTGTTTGGGATGTTCTGTAGGGTGAGGTTGGATATGTGTTTGGGATGTTCTGTAGGGTGAGGTTGGATATGTGTTTGGGATGTTCTGTAGGGTGAGGTTGGATATGTGTTTGGGATGTTCTGTAGGGTGAGGTTGGAAATGTGTTTGGGATGTTCTGTAGGGTGAGGTTGGAAATGTGTTTGGGATGTTGCCTCTTCAGTACTGAAGCTCCAGGGTTTGGTTGGATATGTGTTTGGGATGTTCTGTAGGGTGAGGTTGGATATGTGTTTGGGATGTTCTGTAGGGTGAGGTTGGATATGTGTTTGGGATGTTCTGTAGGGTGAGGTTGGATATGTGTTTGGGATGTTCTGTAGGGTGAGGTTGGATATGTGTTTGGGATGTTGCCTCTTCAGTACTGAAGCTCCAGGGTTTGGTTGGATATGTGTTTGGGATGTTCTGTAGGGTGAGGTTGGATATGTGTTTGGGATGTTCTGTAGGGTGAGGTTGGATATGTGTTTGGGATGTTCTGTAGGGTGAGGTTGGATATGTGTTTGGGATGTTGCCTCTTCAGTACTGAAGCTCCAGGGTTTGGTTGGATATGTGTTTGGGATGTTCTGTAGGGTGAGGTTGGATATGTGTTTGGGATGTTCTGTAGGGTGAGGTTGGATATGTGTTTGGGATGTTCTGTAGGGTGAGGTTGGATGGATATGTGTTTGGGATGTTCTGTAGGGTGAGGTTGGATATGTGTTTGGGATGTTGTCTCTTCAGTACTGAAGCTCCAGGGTGAGGTTGGATATGTGTTTGGGATGTTCTGTAGGGTGAGGTTGGATATGTGTTTGGGATGTTGCCTCTTCAGTACTGAAGCTCCAGGGTTTGGTTGGATATGTGTTTGGGATGTTCTGTAGGGTGAGGTTGGATATGTGTTTGGGATGTTCTGTAGGGTGAGGTTGGATATGTGTTTGGGATGTTCTGTAGGGTGAGGTTGGATATGTGTTTGGGATGTTCTGTAGGGTGAGGTTGGATATGTGTTTGGGATGTTGCCTCTTCAGTACTGAAGCTCCAGGGTTTGGTTGGATATGTGTTTGGGATGTTCTGTAGGGTGAGGTTGGATATGTGTTTGGGATGTTCTGTAGGGTGAGGTTGGATATGTGTTTGGGATGTTCTGTAGGGTGAGGTTGGATATGTGTTTGGGATGTTCTGTAGGGTGAGGTTGGATATGTGTTTGGGATGTTGTCTCTTCAGTACTGAAGCTCCAGGGTGAGGTTGGATATGTGTTTGGGATGTTCTGTAGGGTGAGGTTGGATATGTGTTTGGGATGTTGCCTCTTCAGTACTGAAGCTCCAGGGTTTGGTTGGATATGTGTTTGGGATGTTCTGTAGGGTGAGGTTGGATATGTGTTTGGGATGTTCTGTAGGGTGAGGTTGGATATGTGTTTGGGATGTTCTGTAGGGTGAGGTTGGATATGTGTTTGGGATGTTGCCTCTTCAGTACTGAAGCTCCAGGGTTTGGTTGGATATGTGTTTGGGATGTTCTGTAGGGTGAGGTTGGATATGTGTTTGGGATGTTCTGTAGGGTGAGGTTGGATATGTGTTTGGGATGTTCTGTAGGGTGAGGTTGGA
>CM040398.1:677500-702500 GCA_022702515.1 Ilyophis sp. 1 JC-2022 | reverse complement strand
CCGTGCGCTGTGAGCTATACTGGCCTGGTTTATGCGATATTTATGATGGGTGGGTGGCGGTGGCACATCGGCGCTGTGATTGGACGCATCTGTTCCCCCCCCGCTCTGTGCGTGGCAGGGTTCCGTGCTCGCGGCAGACAGCGGGAGATTTTGGAAGGGGGCTATAATGAAGACGTTGGACGTGGGCTCCCACTCCACAAGTGTGCTTATATGATCATCCTTCACAGGTACACTGGCCTCTCATGGTACGGGGGGGTGTTGGGGTGGGTTATCCTACTAACACAGGTACAGGTGCTGGAGTTCTTTTTGTGATCCAGTTAAATTCAGCCTCTTCTCCTCACTACTTCCAGAGTACCGGCACAAAGTCCAAAATAAACTGTCCTGAGAATTGCTTTACATGCCTAGGCGGCAGAGGTGAATCACTGACCCGTTTGCCTTTTTGCCTGTGGGTTTACGCCAAGATGCTAAACGCTAAACTCTGACAATGAGACTCTGCTGCTTTCAAGCCTCATTTCCTGTAGCGCCTTTCAGGGTATGTCTGAGGCGGGAAATTAGTTGAAGGTTGAAATAAACCTGCGGCCGCTGCTTCTCGACGCCCACGTCATGCTGGCGTACCCTGGATGAATATCAAGTCGGTGCGTTTCCATCTGTTTCCGAATGCGGACTGTAGCGTTCAGAACGGCGTCTCTTTTATTTCGCCCAAATACTTTAAGTCTTTGGATGTTCTTGGCTGAACCATTTTGTGAAGTGAATGTCAGTGATTGCTGGCGATCATTATTGTGACTTATTTGCATGTTAGCTAGCAGCAGATTAAGGCACGTTGCACTTTTGAGGGAGGGATGTGTAGCAGATGGCGGTTAGCGGCCGCGCTCCAGTTAGCCCCCGCATCTCAGGGGCCCGGCGATGCGCAGGTCACTCAAACCCGCTGTCAGATGCTTTTTTGGCAATACGGGAGCCCCTGCTGGCATCTGTGTGACAGAGCAGGCGGGTGATGAACGCGTTGCCGCTGGCTCTTATGTAACGGGTAACAGCACTGTGACCGACCTTAGCGGTGTGTGGCGGATGGTGGTGCTGAGAGACGGGTGGGGCTGCTGTCTGGGCGTGGCTGAAGTGGGAGGGCCATGCTAATGCTAATGTGACTGGAACATTAGCATTTCAAAAACCAACTGTGAAAATCACTTTACAGACTAAGCTTGCCTTTGTATCAGAGAGCCATCTTTCTCCCTCTCCCTCTCCCTCTCTCTTTCTCTCTCTCCCCCTCCCTCTCTCTTTCTGTCTCTCCCTCTCCCTCTCTCTTTCTCTCTCTCCCCCTCCCTCTCTCTTTCTGTCTCTCCCTCTCCCTCTCTCTTTCTCTCTCTCCCTCTCCCTCTCTCTTTCTGTCTCTCCCTCCCTCCCTCTTTCTTGCCACCATACATCATTTTGCACATCACCTAAATGAAAAATGAAATGCTTTTAGATGTGGGAAAACAGAATAATTTAACGTTTAGTCCCTTTCCTGCACTCAGGCAAGAGTGTCCACTGGGTGGGGGGCGGAGCCTCCTGTCACCTCTCCGTCAGTCACCTGTCCACTGGGTGGGGGGCGGAGCCTCCTGTCACCTCTCCGTCAGTCACCTGCGGACAGCTTCTGCTGCTCCTGCTCCCCCAGTCTAGAATATTTCCCAGAGAGAGAGGAGGCGTGCAGGTGAGCATGAGGTGAGACCACCTGTCCACAGGTGAGCAGTGCCAAGGAGCTCTGACCCCTCCCCCTGTCCTCCTCCACTGCCGGCCGTATCCTTTTGCTTTTCCCAATCATATTTTATCACTTTTTTTTTCTCCTTTTCTCCAAAATTGGCTGGTGGTCGGGCTCACTGGCCCGTGCTGGTGCCCGCCTTCCCGCTACAGTTCGGGATCGTGAGGTTGAGTGCGCACGTGGAGCGTCCAGATTAGCGAGCGTGTGTGGAGCGTCCAGATTAGCGAGCGTGTGTGGAGCGTCCAGACTAGCGCGCACACGTAGAGCGTCCAGATTAGCGAGCGTGTGTGGAGCGTCCAGACTAGCGAGCGTGTGTGGAGCGTCCAGACTAGCGAGCGTGTGTGGAGCGTCCAGACTAGTGCGCACACGTGGAGCGTCAAGACTAGCACGAGCACACTCACATGGGCCCTTTTCGGATGCTACTAGACACCCCTGCTCTAGATGTTTTAAAGCACCCGCCTCAGGAATGAGATGTCCCTCTCAGGTGCCAGAGGTGCTGGTGCATTGTGGGACAGCAGGATGGGGTCTGGGTGGGAGAGGCAATCCTCTGATGGATCAGCCTCACCCCTCCAGTCATGATAAGGTTCTGCAGTGGTACACCTCTCAGCACAAAGGCTTTCATTGTGCCTGCAGTGTAGTATGATTAAGGTTGTGGTTATGGACCTCAGCTTGATTAAGGTTGTGGTTATGGACCTCAGCTTGTAACTTAGTTTCCAGGTTCTTCTCCCAGCTCAGACACTACCATTGTGCCCTTTTGCAAGGTGCCTAACCTACATCGCTTCAGTTC
The DNA here is from genome assembly GCA_022702515.1 of Ilyophis sp. 1 JC-2022. Classification (NCBI taxonomy): domain Eukaryota; kingdom Metazoa; phylum Chordata; class Actinopteri; order Anguilliformes; family Synaphobranchidae; genus Ilyophis; species Ilyophis sp. 1 JC-2022. The sequence goes on along the minus strand of CM040398.1, from coordinate 699,984 downwards.
ATATCCTGGTGTATAAAATGAAACGAAAAAAATATATATATGCAAAAGATCTGATCTCTGTCTTATGAGAGAATCTGCTAAATACCGGCAATGTAATTCATTCAAATGTATCATGCATTGCATTTGAAAGTTTTTATGCATTTGAACTTGGGCTTGGAGTTCACCTGTACCTGAGGATGAAAGGCTGTTTCCCCCCAACCACTGACCCCCCCCCCCCCCCCCTCATTTGAAAATCAGTTACAAAAGGAGAGAAGAGAAGAAAAGGTAAATGTGAAAGGTAAAGACAGGGTGAGCATGGAGAGATGCACTGTATGTAGGGACATTTATGGAATGCGGTCCAGGTCAGAGCCAAGGGGCTGACTGAACGTTTCTCTCCCCAATCTTTGTTTAAAGCTCATAAAGTTACAAACATCATCTGCCCGCAAATTTTTCACCGCAAACTTTTATGGTTAGTTGTGGCGTCCCTGAGGGAGTGGCAGTTTAACGAGCTTAGCGAGTGTTAAAACCTCTGGATGCTCACGCGCTACAGGAATATGTACAAACAAGCACAGTGGAACCCTTACATTTTTTTGGCAACCCCTCAGAATACTAACATCTAGAAATTAGTGAAAAGTAATGCAAATTGGAAATATTCAAATCCCACTTTCCTTACAAGGCCACAGAAAATGTGAAAAATAATCGTGTTCATTGCTGATTTTTATTTTTTATTACCAGTGAAATGCAGGCAAGCTTGCTGTTATCTCATCCTATCCACTCTGGCGTTGGTGTTGGGACACTGCTGACAAATGAGTTAATTAGCCTGTACAGTATGGCTGGGGTACGCCTGCGGTTCTCACTGTTCCTGATCTATCGATCGCGAGCAGAGCCCCCCGGGGTGGGGGTGGGCCAGGGCTGGGTCGCCACGGTTTCAGCTTACAAGCCTTTCTCCTCCTCATCCTCGGTGCTCAAAGGCTCAAACTGCCCACTCCACTGCAGCCTCCATTAGAGCTCTGTACATTACAGCATAAACTAATCAAACACGAACCGATTGTATTCAAATAAAATGGGTCATATTTAATATCACTTTGAAATAAATATAATCAAAATCAGAAAGAAATACTGCAACACTTGCGCAATGTAAAGCATATATACATATTGTTGCCGCTTTCACATATTGCAATATATATTTAAGTACAGTGCAGTTAAATCCATTTATTATGCTTTCCAAAATATGTATATATCTTCCAGTTAAAGGATAAAGGCTAAAGGCTGTACTACAGGGGATACTACAGCACCGCACCTGAAGTGACTCAAACACTTTTATTTTTTATAAATTAATGCTGTCTCTTAAGCCCTGGATGGTGTAGTGCTAAAACACGACGTGTCTCTGTGGTTAGCAGTGTTTTGGTGTAGTGCTAAAACACGACGTGTCTCTGTGGTTAGCAGTGTTTTGGTGTCGTGCTAAAACACGACGTGTCTCTGTGGTTTGCAGTGTTTTGGTGTAGTGCTAAAACACGACGTGTCTCTGTGGTTAGCAGTGTTTTGGTGTAGTGCTAAAACACGACGTGTCTCTGTGTTTGGCAGTGTTTTGGTGTAGTGCTAAAACAGGACGTGTCTCTGGTTAGCAGTGTTTTGGTGTAGTGCTAAAACATGACGTATCTCTGTGGTTAGCAGTGTTTTGGTGTAGTGCTAAAACACGACGTGTCTCTGGTTAGCAGTGTTTTGGTGTAGTGCTAAAACACGACGTGTCTCTGGTTAGCAGTGTTTTGGTGTAGTGCTAAAACACGACGTGTCTCTCTGGTTAGCAGTGTTTTGGTGTAGTGCTAAAACACGACGTATCTCTGTGGTTTGCAGTGTTTTGGTGTAGTGCTAAAACACGACGTGTCTCTGTGGTTAGCAGTGTTTTGGTGTAGTGCTAAAACACGACGTATCTCTGGTTAGCAGTGTTTTGGTGTAGTGCTAAAACACGACGTGTCTCTGGTTAGCAGTGTTTTGGTGTAGTGCTAAAACACGACGTGTCTCTGTGGTTAGCAGTGTTTTGGTGTAGTGCTAAAACACGACGTGTCTCTGTGGTTAGCAGTGTTTTGGTGTAGTGCTAAAACACGACGTATCTCTGTGGTTAGCAGTGTTTTGGTGTCGTGCTAAAACACAACGTGTCTCTGTGGTTTGCAGTGTTTTGGTGTAGTGCTAAAACACGACGTGTCTCTGTGATTAGCAGTGTTTTGGTGTCGTGCTAAAACACGACGTGTCTCTGTGGTTAGCAGTGTTTTGGTGTAGTGCTAAAACATGACGTGTCTCTGGTTTGCAGTGTTTTGGTGTAGTGCTAAAACACGACGTGTCTCTGTGGTTAGCAGTGTTTTGGTGTAGTGCTAAAACACGACGTGTCTCTGTGGTTAGCAGTGTTTTGGTGTAGTGCTAAAACACGACGTATCTCTGTGGTTTGCAGTGTTTTGGTGTAGTGCTAAAACACGACGTATCTCTGTGGTTAGCAGTGTTTTGGTGTAGTGCTAAAACACGACGTGTCTCTGTGGTTAGCAGTGTTTTGGTGTAGTGCTAAAACACGACGTGTCTCTGTGGTTTGCAGTGTTTTGGTGTAGTGCTAAAACACGACGTGTCTCTGTGGTTAGCAGTGTTTTGGTGTAGTGCTAAAACACGACGTGTCTCTGTGGTTAGCAGTGTTTTGGTGTAGTGCTAAAACACGACGTGTCTCTGTGGTTAGCAGTGTTTTGGTGTAGTGCTAAAACACGACGTGTCTCTGTGGTTAGCAGTGTTTTGGTGTAGTGCTAAAACACGACGTATCTCTGGTTAGCAGTGTTTTGGTGTAGTGCTAAAACACGACGTGTCTCTGTGGTTAGCAGTGCTTTGGTGTAGTGCTAAAACACGACGTGTCTCTGTGGTTAGCAGTGTTTTGGTGTTGTGCTAAAACACGACGTGTCTCTGTGGTTAGCAGTGTTTTGGTGTAGTGCTAAAACACGACGTATCTCTGTGGTTAGCAGTGTTTTGGTGTAGTGCTAAAACACGACGTGTCTCTGTGGTTAGCAGTGTTTTGGTGTAGTGCTAAAACACGACGTGTCTCTGTGGTTTGCAGTGTTTTGGTGTAGTGCTAAAACACGACGTGTCTCTGTGGTTAGCAGTGTTTTGGTGTAGTGCTAAAACACGACGTGTCTCTGTGGTTAGCAGTGTTTTGGTGTAGTGCTAAAACACGACGTGTCTCTGTGGTTAGCAGTGTTTTGGTGTAGTGCTAAAACACGACGTGTCTCTGTGGTTAGCAGTGTTTTGGTGTAGTGCTAAAACACGACGTGTCTCTGTGGTTAGCAGTGCTTTGGTGTAGTGCTAAAACACGACGTGTCTCTGTGGTTAGCAGTGTTTTGGTGTTGTGCTAAAACACGACGTGTCTCTGTGGTTAGCAGTGTTTTGGTGTAGTGCTAAAACACGACGTGTCTCTGTGGTTAGCAGTGTTTTGGTGTAGTGCTAAAACACGACGTATCTCTGTGGTTAGCAGTGTTTTGGTGTAGTGCTAAAACACGACGTATCTCTGTGGTTTGCAGTGTTTTGGTGTAGTGCTAAAACACGACGTATCTCTGGTTAGCAGTGTTTTGGTGTCGTGCTAAAACACAACGTATCTCTGTGATTAGCAGTGTTTTGGTGTAGTGCTAAAACACGACGTATCTCTGTGGTTTGCAGTGTTTTGGTGTAGTGCTAAAACACGACGTATCTCTGTGGTTTGCAGTGTTTTGGTGTAGTGCTAAAACACGACGTATCTCTGGTTAGCAGTGTTTTGGTGTCGTGCTAAAACACGACGTATCTCTGTGGTTTGCAGTGTTTTGGTGTAGTGCTAAAACACGACGTATCTCTGTGGTTTGCAGTGTTTTGGTGTAGTGCTAAAACACGACGTGTCTCTGTGGTTAGCAGTGTTTTTCAGAGGCGACTTCAGGCTGTGAACAGACAGAACTGGCTCATTTCCTTTGTGGTATTTGTGGCAGTGAAAGCAGAACAGGCAGAGTTGTCTAAAGAATGCATTATAAATCAAAACTATTAATGAAACCTTTTTACGGAGTTGTCCATTGTGTTCGCTAAATACGTTCAGAGCAGTGCACAACCAGATTTTTTTTTTCAAAATGTAGCAGAACTCTGCAGAAAGATGAACGGGACCTTGCTGGACCTCATTACGCAATCAGTCAGTAAATCTCGCCATTCAGGAAGGTGTCTGAAAAGTCACATGGGAGGGAGGCATGCAGCTTTGTTTATTTCCTGCTCTGGAGCAGGGGAATATATCAGAACCCACCTGGGTTACCTGGTGAAAATAGGTAAAACGAGTGTGAGAAAGAAAGATGCCTTTGTTCCATGCAATGTGGTCACAACAAACTCGAGCCAAATAATGATTCATGTTCAAAGGTTCTCCTCCGGGTGTGCAGAAGGAGGCCAGTGAAGGTCCCTCTGCCCCTCCTGGTGCCCCACACACCCCCGGGTGTGCAAAAGGAGGCCAGTGAAGGTCCCTCTGCCCCTCCTGGTGCCCCACACACCCCTGGGTGTGCAGAAGGAGGCCAGTGATGGTCCCTCTGCCCCTCCTGGTGCCCCACACAACCCCGGGTGTGCAGAAGGAGGCCAGTGAAGGTCCCCCTGCCCCTCCTGGTGCCCCACACACCCCCGGTGTGCAAAAGGAGGCCAGTGAAGGTCCCTCTGCCCCTCCTGGTGCCCCACACACCCCCGGGTGTGCAGAAGGAGGCCAGTGAAGGTCCCTCTGCCCCTCCTGGTGCCCCACACACCCCTGGGTGTGCAGAAGGAGGCCAGTGAAGGTCCCTCTGCCCCTCCTGGTGCTTCATCTGTGAGTGAGCTCTTTACTGTCAGGATAACCTGCTCATTCAGACAAAGGCTATAATTATCTCTCTCTCACTCCCTCCCTCTATCTCTCTCTCTCTCCTTCCCTCTCTATCGCTACCTCCCTCTCTCTCTCAATTCAATTCAGTTCAATTCAATAATGCTTTTCTGGCATGGCTGCATTCATTACAGTGTTGCCAAGCAGGTAGCAGTGAAATGGAAGTGCATCTCTGTCTCGACCTTACCTGCCGTACAGTGACCGTATATTCTTTGCTTTTTTGGTAACCAAGATTTTTTATGTCGGCCTTTTTCATTGGCTAGACTGTGATCACTGAGCCTGTACTTGGTAAGGATCAGTCTCTGCTTTCTATCTCTGACAGTGGAGAGATAGTCAGCCAATTTATGTTCTCTTTTTATGGCATCATTTCTGCTGTAATTTGGTTTTTATATCTCAATGTTCCAAATATGAGTTTTTGCATTGTTTGATGATCTGGTTTACTCTAATCTGTGGTTGGTAAGCAGTGCTGGTCTGTAACTCTTCTGTGCTTGTGGTTACGAGGTTAGTTAGTTTCAGAATCAGTTGACTGAAGGGACTCTTTTTGGGGCTTAGCTCTCTCTCTCTCTCTCTCTCTATCTCTCTCTCTCCGGTTTTCTCTCTCCGGTTTTCTCTACCTTGGACCCGAGCCAGAGCTGAAGATCAGAAACGGGGGGAAAAAACACGATTCAAGTTAGTTTATCGGCCACCTTTCTATCTTCACAGCTGGGTTCTGTTGCTGTTCCTTCAGGCGAAGGAGCCAGAGCCTCAGCCTTGGTTTTGTGTGCCGTCCCTTTCTGTCGGTGCTGACCTGAACCCATTGAGGAAAAGGGAAGAAGGCTTGCAGTTTTCACAATGGCAGGACGCATGCTGTGCGTGTTTTTGGAAGAGACCCCTCTCAGAGACCCACTGCCAGCCTTGCAGATGGCGCGGAGGCTTTTTCCGTGTGCGGGATGAGCTTGGGCCCTTACCCTGCGCCGGCTGGCACAGGTGCCAGGACCGGGTGCCAGGTGGCACAGGGGTGGGGTGTGAGGCAGCTGCTTCGGTTCTGTTGGGGCGCAGTAGGAGCCTGGACCAGGCTGCTGCCCGGCGCAGAGCCTCGCTTCCAGAGGCACCTCCTCGACCTTGCTGTGACCCCGCCTTCCTGACTGAGTCTGCGAGTGCCACGAGACCGCGGTAACTGCTAAAGTGCGTCGCGTTTGGCTGCATTTCAGTCCGTCCTCTTAGGGAGTTCTGTTAAAGTGCTGCACTGATCTCTTTTTGGGAGAATTTGAAGGGCACCTCTCTGAGGTACCCCCCCAGCGGGGACATGAGGTGAGCTTCAGCCCGTTTCGGCAGGTGGAGAACTGTAGCTGATAGCACCAGCACCCAGCCTTGGCACCGATTGCAAACCGGATGAGCAAGTCTGTCCGTGTGAGAGCGCGTCCCACTCCTCACGGCGTCCGGAGATCCCGCTCTCTGACAGCGATCTCCCGCTCGATCTCCCTCCCTCTCCCTCTGCTGGAAAAGGTCATGTGAGCTGCTTGACTTCACTAATCCCTGTGTACAATCTTGCGGATGAAGAGATCTGTACTATCAGGCCGCTGTTGGTGGTACACGGTGGTGTGATTTTTGAATTTAGTTTCACGTTTAAAAGCGAGCTGTGGACGCGGCTAACATGATTGACATGGGTTGCCGTGGTGGTGGTCCGATCGGCCAGACAGATTGCGCCGGAGGAATTACTGCCCGCGTTGGTTCGGTTACCAGGGGCAACCCTGATCTCCCATGAGCCCGCCCGCCGATGCCGGAAACCATCGTGGCCGCAGTGGGGCCAGCCGCCATCTGTGGTGTGGCCATCCGGGGGGGTTGCAATGTGGAGAGCGCGGGTTTGAAGGTGACTCTGATCACCATAGTTACTCCCGCTCCCATAAGCCTGGTCTAGCTCACATAGGTTCAGTATGAGCAGTCTTCATCTGTACAGTACGTCCCTGATTGATTGATTGCTTGTTTGATCTATTTATCATTATTCCCACAGAAGTGACCTGATGCTCGTTCACTGGCTGGTCTCGGCTCGAAAGGGAGTTTCTACAAGGCTTTAAGGCATAATCTCACCGGCGGCCACGCGTCTTTCCACCTCTGCTTCCATCTCTGTGCGGTAAATAACCTCACCAGCGGCCGCGCGCCTTCCCACCTCTGCTTCCATCTCTGTGCGGTAAATAATCTCACCGGCGGCCGCGCCTTCCCACGTCTGCTTCCATCTCTGTGCAGTAAATAACCTCACTCTCTGTGCGGTAAATAACCTCACCTGATAACGCACGGCTTTGATTCTCGCTCGATCGCCGCAGTCCGCTCTGCCACATCTGTTAGGAATAATGAGCAGAAACGGGGCTATCAGACAAAAAGACATCAGAACAGATAACGGCCATTAAATCACCCAGCGCTGCCATTGTGTGTTATAAATAGCCCTGTAATAGGAACCGACACGAGCGTACGCTGGGGCTCGTAAACACAGCTTGATTTGTAGCACAGAGGGAGACTGAGGAGATGCAGACAGGGAATCATGAACTGGCAGACTATGCAAGCAGGCTTGTATGCTTGTCTTATGCTCATCTTGAACTCATCTTGGACTCGTCTCAGGCTCATCTCGGGCTCATCTTGGGCTCCTCTCGGGCTCGTCTCAGGCTCAACCCACACCTCAGCGTATGCAAAGTCACGCCTTCCCCCCACACATTTTCTTCTCTATTTGTCTTTTACGGCTTAAAGTAAAAAATCCAGACATGTTTTTATCTTCCGCCACACCGGGCAATGTTGTAACCTACTTTGAGAGCAATATTGTGTTAGTCACTAAGCAGGGCCTTTCTCGCAGTATGGATTTTGCATGGGCGAGATCCCTGGGAAGTGGAGTTTTCTTGCGTCCAACTTACCCGCTTGGCACGTGTCTGGCCCTGCTTCATCACTCCCAGAGCTTTTTAAAAGCGATCAAGAGTATGAGGAACGCCATCCACATTCTACAGCCAGCAGGCAATCATACAGAGAGTTGTACTCTCTTAAGAAAAAATAAAAATAAAAATACAATAAATCAGGGTTACCACCAAGGTCTGTTGGCACCACTGCGTTTACATTTAGAAGGACACGTCCCTTCCTGAACTACAATATGGCGCTTTACTGTACGGCGCACAGCACTGGAACTGTACAGCTCTGGAACTGGCCTCTCGTCTGCTCGCCAGCCTACTGAGTACAGCTCTGGAACTGGCCTCTCGTCTGCTCGCCAGCCTACTGAGTACAGCTCTGGAACTGGCCTCTCGTCTGCTCGCCAGCCTACTGAGTACAGCTCTGGAACTGGCCTCTCGTTTGCTCGCCAGCCTACTGAGTACAGCTCTGGAACTGGCCTCTCATCTGCTCGCCAGCCTACTGAGTACAGCTCTGGAACTGGCCTCTCATCTGCTCGCCAGCCTACTGAGTACAGCTCTGGAACTGGCCTCTCGTCTGCTCGCCAGCCTACTGAGTACAGTTCTGGAACTGGCCTCTCGTCTGCTCGCCAGCCTACTTGAGTACAACTCAGGAACTGGCCTCTCGTCTGCTCGCCAGCCAATCCGCCAACCCTTCAGGGCTGTCCCTCAACACTCACTATTTCCGCCACTTCCACTAGGAAAGTTTATTTTAGATTGCCCTCTCCCAGGAAGGGGCAGTTATGTACTTGCCGTGTGCATTATTAATGGGATCTGTGTGGAAAAGCTCCATATGTGGGTTGAGTAGCGTGACCATAGGCAGATCGGTGAGGGAGGGCAAGCGTCCATCAGCCGGGCTGTCATGCCGAATGCCCCGCGTCAGCGTTCCTGGCCTGGAACTCGGTGGCCACATTCGGACGGCACAGGCCCCCCAGCCCAGACCCACAACCGCCACAATGCACTGCGGTAAATGGCTAATGGGCCATTACTGTGGCCTTAGTGGACCAGCCCACTCCACAGTGTGTCAGGGTGCATTAGCAGAAGTGAATGAGTTCTAGTTCTGGAGGAGTCCAAAGCTCAGAGCTGCCCCGTGCATCTTCTCAGCCGACTGCCTGCGATGCTCCGGTCAGGGGGAAGCATAGGCGCCACCGTTGTCTTTGGCCGTTGTCCGCCCCGCGTGTGGAATGTAGGCCGTTTCTTCATTGTTGGGCTGTTTGTGAGGCTGATAAGATGACACGCCCCCTGCTCTGGCAGAAGCGTTTGCTGTTGGACAACATTTGAAAAAATGTGATTGTCTTCTTTTCAGTTCTTTGAAGTAAGGGCCGTTTGTTTGTGACATTGCTTTCAAATGGGAGCCTCGATCCCTGGCTTGGAAATCGGCCATTCATAGCTCCAATTAGCCCAAACAAATAAACAAACACACGGACAAAACAAAAGAGGAAACCGAGTTCCGCAATTTCCGTGACCCTGTGACCCCCTAATTACTCTGTAACCGTGACCCGGGCCCTGTCCCCGCACGCCCGCTTTTTTTTCCCATCAAACACTGGGGTCATCCACAGAGCTCCTCCCCCCACACCCTTCAGAGGCCATCATTTATTCACTCTTTTTGGCTCTCCTGTTCATTTCTAAGGGCCAATCAGACAAGAGGCATAATAAACCTCGGCAGCGAAAACCTCATTATACAGATGTTTGGCCAAAGTTTGCTCTGTGTATTATTAACTGACCGGCATGCTATTAATCAAGCTCAGCCTTCTGCCTCATCCTCCTTTCCTGTGCTAAATGCGCTGTGTTTTATTGTTATAAAATGGCCGTATATCTCCCTGCAGCACATCGCTGAGAGCCACAGCAGATGAAATTGTGGAGCAAGTCGCGCCGCGGTTCCATAAATAACATAAATCAATAATAAATAATGCACCATTTACATGTTTGGAGTCTATCCCCCGACCCCATATCCTGGAGGGGATGGATGTTAAAAAAAAAATATATATCTGCCAGGAATATAGGAAAGTCTCTCTCTCTCGCTTTTTATTTCTTTGTCTTTCTGTCTCTGTCTCTCTCTTTGTCTCTGTCTCTGTCTCTCTCTCTCCGTCTGCACACTGCATGCTGTAGTGGAGTTGTCATTTTCCCTGGTGCTTTGTTTATACCCATAGCAGTCCATTATTAATTCATCTTTCCTTCTGTGTCCAAGGCTTACTCATTTACCCACCCAAACCTGGTCATTACACAAATACATTATTTACCCACCCAAACCTGATCATTACACAAATACATTATTTACCCACCCAAACCTGATCATTACACAAATACATTATTTACCCACCCAAACCTGATCATTACACAAATACATTATTTACCCACCCAAACCTGATCATTACACAAATACATTATTTACCCACCCAAACCTGATCATTACACAAATACATTATTTACCCACCCAAACCTGATCATTACACAAATACATTATTTACCCACCCAAACCTGGTCATTACACAAATACATTATTTACCCACCCAAACCTGATCATTACACAAATACATTATTTACCCACCCAAACCTGATCATTACACAAATACATTATTTACCCACCCAAACCTGATCATTACACAAATACATTATTTACCCACCCAAACCTGATCATTACACAAATACATTATTTACCCACCCAAACCTGATCATTACACAAATACATTATTTACCCACCCAAACCTGATCATTACACAAATACATTATTTACAGAAGCAGCTCTCTGCATGGAGGAGATGACAGATGTTTGTTGTAACCCCCCCCCCTCTGGAATATTGAATATTGAGCTCAGATTTTGCGGTGTGTGTCACACCCCTCCCCACAGTGTCAGTGCTGTGAATGTTCTGACGGCTCTTTTGTGAGTCTGCCGCGCGCGTTTCACGCCCCCGGATCCTCTCCCCCGTGAATGGAACAAACAGTTTTCTTTTTTCAGCTCGCTCTCCTCTGCTTTAAAAAAGGGGGGAAAGTTAGACTTCCTTCTTGCTGCTCTAGCCAGAGAGAAAACAACTTGCTTTTTTATTATTTGCTTTTTGAGTCTGGAACCATTTTGTTTTGGATGCAGTGATTTTTGGATTTGTAGGAACATAATAGGTGTCCTGCTTGTGTCATGTGAGGAGTGTTACATACAATGGGGGACATAAGTATTGGACACGTCAACAATTTCTTTATTAAACATATTTTCAATGCAGCTATTCACATGAAATTTTGACCAGACATTGGTATGGGTAGATATGGATGGATCACTTTAAGGGTTGTTTCTCCTGACAAAATGTCCTATTGAACTCTATGGAAAAATAAGTCAGGAGAAGAAACCCTTCAAGTGATCCATCCATATCTACTGTATTTCTGGCAGCAGAGTGATGGTTAAAGGCTTGTATGATACATCAGACCGTTGATGACTTAGATCCATTTAGCCAACCATGTGTTCCATACTGTTCCAGTGTAATTTACAGCTAAATCTAGTCCCACCCCCCAATTCCCATAGAGATCCATTCAAATGTAGAGATGTAATAGTATCGCTTGTAAGAGTACCAGAAAATAAAATATCAAAAGTCTTTTGATGTTGTTGGGTCACAGACATCCGGAAGCCATGGCATGCAAAGGATATGCGACCAAATATAAAAATATGGCTTTTCCACCAAGTATTAAATACATTTCATTTAGCGTGTTCAATACTTTTTTCCTGTGTCATTCCACTTTATTGCGCATAACTTTGTTTAAGGATTGGAATGTTACAATTTCTTTAGCTGTCTAGTTTTATTGAGTTAATACCAATGTCTGGTCAAAATGTCATGTGAATAGCTACATTGAAAATATGTTTAATAAAGAAATTGTTGACGTGTCCAATACTTATTTCCCCCATTGTAGTTACTGTGTCACACCTACATAGGTACTCAGCTATGCTAACGTGCTACTGTGTCACACCTACATAGGCACTCAGCTATGCTAACGTGCTACTGTGTCACACCTACATAGGCACTCAGCTATGCTAACGTGCTACTGTGTCACACCTACATAGGCACTCAGCTATGCTAACGTGCTACTGTGTCACACCTACATAGGCACTCAGCTATGCTAACGTGCTACTGTGTCACACCTACATAGGCACTCAGCTATGCTAACGTGCTACTGTGTCACACCTACATAGGCACTCAGCTATGCTAACATGCTACTGTGTCACACCTACATAGGCACTCGGCTATGCTAACGTGCTACTGTGTCACACCTACATAGGCACTCAGCTATGCTAACATGCTACTGTGTCACACCTACATAGGCACTCAGCTATGCTAACATGCTAAGTGTCATACCTGCAAATGCGCTCAGCTATGCTAACATGCTAAGTGTCAAACCTGCATAGGCACTCAACTATGCTAACAAGCTAAGCGCCATATTGCAGTGCAAGCAGTTAAGCAAAAAGTATGGTATCTCCAGTTCTATGTGTTAGACCAGGGGGAATGAGTATGGTATCTCCAGTTCTATGTGTAAGACCAGGGGGAATGAGTATGGTATCTCCAGTTCTATGTGTTAGACCAGGGGGAATGAGTATGGTATCTCCAGTTCTATGTGTAAGACCAGGGGGAATGAGTATGGTATCTCCAGTTCTATGTGTTAGACCAGGGGGAATGAGTATGGTATCTCTAGTTCTATGTGTAAGACCAGGGGGAATGAGTATGGTATCTCCAGTTCTATGTGTTAGACCAGGGGGAATGAGTATGGTATCTCCAGTTCTATGTGTTAGACCAGGGGGAATGAGTATGGTATCTCTAGTTCTATGTGTAAGACCCGGAGGGATGAGTATGGTATCTCCAGTTCTATGTGTAAGACCAGGGGGAATGAGTATGGTATCTCCAGTTCTATGTGTAAGACCAGGAGGGATGGGTATGGTATCTCCAGTTCTATGTGTAAGACCAGGGGGAATGAGTATGGTATCTCTAGTTCTACATGTAAGACCAGGAGGGATGAGTATGGTATCTCCAGTTCTATGTGTAAGACCAGGGGGAATGAGTATGGTATCTCCAGTTCTATGTGTTAGACCAGGGGGAATGAGTATGGTATCTCCAGTTCTATGTGTAAGACCAGGGGGAATGAGTATGGTATCTCCAGTTCTATGTGTTAGACCAGGGGGAATGAGTATGGTATCTCCAGTTCTATGTGTAAGACCAGGAGGGATGAGTATGGTATCTCCAGTTCTATGTGTTAGACCAGGGGGAATGAGTATGGTATCTCTAGTTCTATGTGTAAGACCAGGAGGGATGGGTATGGTATCTCCAGTTCTATGTGTAAGACCAGGGGGAATGAGTATGGTATCTCTAGTTCTACATGTAAGACCAGGAGGGATGAGTATGGTATCTCCAGTTCTATGTGTAAGACCAGGGGGAATGAGTATGGTATCTCCAGTTCTATGTGTAAGACCAGGGGGAATGAGTATGGTATCTCCAGTTCTATGTGTAAGACCATGGGGAATGAGTATGGTATCTCCAGTTCTATGTGTTTGACCAGGGGGGATGAGTATGGTATCTCCAGTTCTATGTGTAAGACCAGGGGGAATGAGTATGGTATCTCTAGTTCTATGTGTAAGACCAGGGGGAATGAGTATGGTATCTCCAGTTCTATGTGCAAGACCAGGAGGGATGAGTATGGTATCTCCAGTTCTATGTGTAAGACCAGGGGGAATGAGTATGGTATCTCCAGTTCTATGTGTAAGACCAGGGGGAATGAGTATGGTATCTCCAGTTCTATGTGTTTGACCAGGGGGAATGAGTATGGTATCTCCAGTTCTATGTGTAAGACCAGGGGGAATGAGTATGGTATCTCCAGTTCTATGTGTAAGACCAGGGGGAATGAGTATGGTATCTCCAGTTCTATGTGTAAGACCAGGGGGAATGAGTATGGTATCTCTAGTTCTATGTGTAAGACCAGGGGGAATGAGTATGGTATCTCCAGTTCTATGTGTTAGACCAGGGGGAATGAGTATGGTATCTCCAGTTCTATGTGTTAGACAAGCAGGGATGAGTATGGTATCTCCAGTTCTACATGTAAGACCAGGGGGACTGAGTATGGTATCTCCAGTTCTACATGTAAGACCAGGGGGACTGAGTATGGTATCTCCAGTTCTACATGCAAAATGCAGCCATTTCATTCTGTTTTGCTTCTTGGACAAATGAGATGCATTTTTCTTTATCTGTTGCATCACTGCAAAGGAGGTAAGCGCTGACGTCAAAGCTCGTCAGCGGAGATCTAAAATAAACAAGTTAATCTGGGCAACGTGCTCCCCGGGGTAGTCTCTAAATGGTAGCTGGAACTGAGAGCAGACCTTTTTTTCTTTGAGAATTTTTTTTTTTTCCACGCCCCTCACCATGTTAAATCTGGCAGTGTATCGAAAAACAATCGCAGATTAGTAGGATCAAAATGGCAGGCTTGTAAAGAGGTCGTGATTTAGGACTGTATGCCTGCCCTTAATGTCCTGTTGTCTGAATGGACAGCATGTAAACGTAAGCTACGGCATTTAAGCCTGCATTTAAGTCATCCCAAATAAAGGTCATCTGCACAGCCAATTATGTCTTTAGAAACATTAGAATAATTAATGTACAGTTGAAGTCGGAAGTTAACTAATTTTTAACCACTCCACAGATTTCGTGTTAGCAAACTATAGTGTTGGCAAGTCAGTTAGGACTTTTTTAATAGTCCCTCACCACAACAAAAAGTTGTGGAGGGAGACTCCATTTTGAGCCCTGTGTGTGCATCTGTCTGTCTGTATGTCTGTCACACATGTATGTACCAGAGCCCACCACCAGAGGGGCGCTATTACAATGCATTTCCCCATAGCCAAGTACATTTTGCTTTGTACATAAAAAACTATGCTTGATGTCTCCGCATAGTCTCTGGCATTTCTACTCAGCAGACCGTCGACTTTCTAAATCCACAGTTCAGAGGATTTAAGAGTTCAGAGCTTAAGGTGTTTAGTAGCTCTTTGTGAAAATGTAGAATGTACATGCATTTTCCCATTAAAGTTATACTATGTAGTTTCAGAACACCAGATGGCGATATAGAGCACGTAGGAGATCACGGTCACTCTGATCAAGCTGTCCTCTTCCCCTGGCTCTGCCCCTCACTCACCACGAACACGACTGCCCCTCACCCTTACTCTGGGGCCGCTGCCACTGGAGGTTGATCGCTACAGAATGAACCGAGCAGAATTACAAAATTATGATTTTTAATTATTTTATGAAAATGAACTGTGGTCAAATTTACAAAGCAATAGCTAAGATTACTCACTTATATGCTTTGAGCATGTAACGTAGTCTCCATTTACATGATCAAGGTTTGGTCAAACAACATGATAAATAGACTCTAGTGGGTGAGTTGTGCCCAGCTGCGCCCGCGATGGACCATGTCATCCAATCAGCCAGTCTAATATTTCATTGCCTAATTTCACAGCCGCCATACCGCTCAGGAAGTATAAACACCACGGGACCACGCAGCCGTCATACCGCTCAGGAAGTATAGACACCACGGGACCACACAGCCGCCATACCGCTCAGGAAGTATAAACACCACGGGACCACGCAGCCGTCATACCGCTCAGGAAGTATAAACACCATGGGACCACACAGCCGTCATACCGCTCAGGAAGTATAAACACCATGGGACCACACAGCCGTCATACCGCTCAGGAAGTATAAACACCATGGGACCACACAGCCGTCATACCGCTCAGGAAGTATAAACACCATGGGACCACACAGCCGTCATACCGCTCAGGAAGTATAAACACCACGGGACCACACAGCCGTCATACCGCTCAGGAAGTATAAACACCACGGGACCACACAGCCGTCATACCGCTCAGGAAGTATAAACACCATGGGACCACACAGCCGTCATACCGCTCAGGAAGTATAAACACCACGGGACCACACAGCCGTCATACCGCTCAGGAAGTATAAACACCACGGGACCACACAGCCGTCATACCGCTCAGGAAGTATAAACACCACGGGACCACACAGCCGTCATACCGCTCAGGAAGTATAAACACCACGGGACCACGCAGCCGTCATACCGCTCAGGAAGTATAAACACCACGGGACCACACAGCCGTCATACCGCTCAGGAAGTATAAACACCATGGGACCACGCAGCCGTCATACCGCTCAGGAAGTATAAACACCATGGGACCACACAGCCGTCATACCGCTCAGGAAGTATAAACACCATGGGACCACACAGCCGCCATACCGCTCAGGAAGTATAAACACCATGGGACCACACAGCCGTCATACCGCTCAGGAAGTATAAACACCATGGGACCACACAGCCGTCATACCGCTCAGGAAGTATAAACACCATGGGACCACACAGCCGTCATACCGCTCAGGAAGTATAAACACCATGGGACCACACAGCCGTCATACCGCTCAGGAAGTATAAACACCATGGGACCACGCAGCCGTCATACCGCTCAGGAAGTATAAACACCATGGGACCACACAGCCGTCATACCGCTCAGGAAGTATAAACACCATGGGACCACACAGCCGCCATACCGCTCAGGAAGTATAAACACCATGGGACCACACAGCCGCCATACCGCTCAGGAAGTATAAACACCATGGGACCACACAGCCGTCATACCGCTCAGGAAGTATAAACACCACGGGACCACACAGCCGCCATACCGCTCAGGAAGTATAAACACCATGGGACCACGCAGCCGTCATACCGCTCAGGAAGTATAAACACCACGGGACCACGCAGCCTTCCTACCGCTCAGGAAGTATAAACACCACGGGACCACACAGCCGTCATACCGCTCAGGAAGTATAAACACCACGGGACCACACAGCCGTCATACCGCTCAGGAAGTATAAACACCAAGGGACCACACAGCCGTCATACCGCTCAGGAAGGAAACGTGTTCTGTCTCCTAGAGATGAACGTGCTTTGGTGCGAAAAGTGCAAATCAATCCCAGAACAACAGCAAAGGACCTTGTGAAGATGCTGGAGGGAACAGGTACAAAAGTTTCTATATCCACATTAAAACGAGTCCTATATCAACATAACCTGAAAGGCTGCTCAGCAAGGAGGAAGAAGCCACTGCTCCAAAACCGCCATAAAAAAGCCAGACTGCAGTTTGCAACTGCACATGGGGACAAAGATCTTACCTTTTGGAGAAATGTCCTCTGGTCTGATGAAACAAAAATGTAACTGTTTGGCCATAATGACTATCGTTATGTTTGGAGGAAAAAGGGTGAGGTTTGCAAGCCGAAGAACACCATCCCAACCGTGAAGCACGGGGGTGGCAGCATCATGTTGTGGGGGTGCTTTGCTGCAGGAGGGACTGGTGCACTTCATAAAATAGATGGCATCATGAGGAAGGAAAATTATGTGGATATATTGAAGCAACATCTCAAGACATCAGCCAGGAAGTTAAACTTAGTCGCAAATGGCTCTTCCAAATGGACAATGACCCAAAGCATACTTCCAAAGTGAATG
This sequence comes from Ilyophis sp. 1 JC-2022, assembly GCA_022702515.1. Lineage (NCBI taxonomy): Eukaryota > Metazoa > Chordata > Actinopteri > Anguilliformes > Synaphobranchidae > Ilyophis > Ilyophis sp. 1 JC-2022. The sequence continues at coordinate 682,704 of CM040398.1, read as the reverse complement.
GCTTAAAGACAACAAAGTCAAGGTATTGGAGTGGCCATCACAAAGTCCTGACCTCAATCCAATCGAAATTTTGTGGGCAGAACTGAAAAAGCGTGTGCGAGCAAGGAGGCCTACAAACCTGACTCAGTTACTCCAGTTCTGTCAGTAGGAATGGGCCAAAATTCCAGAAACTTCTTGTGAGAAGCTTGTGTAAGGCTACTTGAAATGTTTGACCCAAGTTAAACAATTTAAAGGCAATGCTACCAAATACTAACAGTGTGTATGCAAACTTCTGACCCACTGGGAATGTTATGAAATAAATAAAAGCTGAAATAAATCATTCTCTCAACTCATATTCTTAAAATAAAGTCTGGATCCTAACTTACCTAAAACAGGAAATGTTTACTCGGATTAAATGTCAGGAATTGTGAAAAACTGAGTTTAAATGGATTTAGCTAAGGTGTATGTAAACTTTCGACTTCAGCTGTAGCTAATTTAGCTTTATGTTACATGATGTCAATGTAATTACAGATACATACTTCTGCTAAACACAAAGTGCTGACTGCATTCGGAAGATCCTCCATCACTGAGGCTTAGCCTGTAGCTTAGCTGTAACTCTCTCCATGATAGTAACTAATTATAGATAACCGCTACATATGGGAGGATGAGGATGAGGAGGAGAAGGAGAAGAAGCGACTTGACCTTCTCGCCCAGCTAGTTCTCCTGCGTGACGCAGGGCTGTCCTTCTCGCCCAGCTAGTTCTCCTGCGTGACGCAGGGCTGTCCTTCTCGCCCAGCTAGTTCTCCTGTGTGACGCAGGGCTGTCCTTCTCGCCCAGCTAGTTATCCTGCGTGACGCAGGGCTGTCCTTCTCGCCCAGCTAGTTCTCCTGCGTGACGCAGGGCTGTCCTTCTCACCCAGCTAGTTCTCTTGCGTGACGCAGGGCTGTCCTTCTCGCCCAGCTAGTTCTCTTGCGTGACGCAGGGCTGTCCTTCTCGCCCAGCTAGTTCTCCTGCATGACGCAGGGCTGTCCTTCTCGCCCAGCTAGTTCTCCTGCGTGACGCAGGGCTAGCCAGAGGATAAGTGGCCGCATTCTCTCCCAAGCCTGGCGGTATCCTCCCTGTGTAACAGCACACTGCTCTCCATAAATCACCTCTCTGTACTCTGGACATAACTGCCAAGTTATCGCACCGATTCCGCTATCGCACATCCTCCCCGATACGTTCAAATAGACCGCTACCTTAGGCACAACCTCAGGGAAATTACATGGAATTGTAGCGCCCTGCCTTACCTTAATTACCCCAGATTTACAGGTAATATGTGGGAATTTGGCACTTGTGTGATGCTGTGTGTGAGTGATATTTCAGACCCTGAGTGGATTACGATAAACTGGACTCATCACAGCCCCTGAGTGGATCACGGTACACTATGGACTCATCACAGCCCCTGAGTGGATCACGGTACACTATGGACTCATCACAGCCCCTGAGTGGATCACGGTACACTGTGGACTCATCACAGCCCCTGAGTGGATCACAGTACACTGTGAACTCATCACAGCCCCTGAGTGGATCACGGTACACTGTGGACTCATCACGGTACACTGTGGACTCATCTCAGCCCCTGAGTGGATCACGGTACACTGTGGACTCATCACGGTACACTGTGGACTCCTCACAGCCCCTGAGTGGATCACGGTACACTGTGGACTCATCACAGCCCCTGAGTGGATCACAGTACACTGTGGACTCATCACGGTACACTGTGGACTCATCACAGCCCCTGAGTGGATCACGGTACACTGTGGACTCATCACAGCCCCTGAGTGGATCACGGTACACTGTGGACTCATCACGGTACACTGTGGACTCATCACAGCCCCTGAGTGGATCACGGTACACTGTGGACTCATCACAGCCCCTGAGTGGATCACGGTACACTGTGGACTCGAGCACTGCAGGTATCTGTGGGAAATCAGATCAAGACTGCGACTTCTCGCTTCTCGTCTCCACCGCCGTCATCTGGACGTGGCTTTCAGCCACAATTGCAGTGCTCGACGATCCTGTTAACCTGTGCGGTTACGTTTCCGTTTATGATATCCTGAGTGTCTTGTCCTCACCCATGTTTGATTAGTTACTCTCAGTCACTAACCAAGCCCTTTCTCACACACTAACCAAGCCCTTTCTCACACACTAACCAAGCCCTCTCTCACCCACTAACCAAGCCCTTTCTCACACACTAACCAAGCCCTCTCTCAGTCACTAACTAAGCCCTTTCTCACACACTAACCAAGCCCTCTCTCACCCACTAACCAAGCCCTTTCTCACACACTAACCAAGCCCTCTCTCAGTCACTAACTAAGCCCTTTCTCACACACTAACCAAGCCCTCTCTCAGTCACTAACTAAGCCCTTTCTCACACACTAACCAAGCCCTCTCTCAGTCACTAACTAAGCCCTTTCTCACACACTAACCAAGCCCTCTTTCTCAGTGACAAACTAAGCCCTCTCTCAGTCACTAACTAAGCCCTCTCTCAGTCACTAACTAAGCCCTTTCTCACACACTAACCAAGCCCTCTTTCTCAGTCACAAACCAAGCCCTCTCTCACACACTAACCAAGCCCTCTCTCAGTCACTAACTAAGCCCTTTCTCACACACTAACCAAGCCCTCTCTCAGTCACTAACCAAGCCCTCTCTCACACACTAACCAAGGCCTCTCTCTCAGTTACTAACCAAGCCCTCTCTCTGTCACTAACCAAGCCCTGTCTCTCAGTCTCTAACCAAGCCCTCTCTCTGTCACTAACCAAGCCCTTTCTCACACACTAACCAAGCCCCCTCACACACTCACCAAGCCCTCACTCAGTCATTAACCAAGCCCGCAGGTTTAAGGGAAAACGTAGCGGTTATCTGAGCGAGCCGGCACGGACGAACAGCACTTCGCTGCACCGACTTGATAATCTTTAAATCTTTTATAAAGCACTTTTCTATTTTAAATCCACCCTCAGCCACCGGGCCTCTGTTTCAGACTGTGTTATCGCTGTAGTGTAGTGCTAATGAGATGGGAGAAAGAGGGATAGTGATAAAAACAAGAGAGGGAGAGAAAACGGGAGAGAGAGAGCAGCTGGGAGAGAGGGAGAAAAGGAGAGAGAGAGCAGCTGGGAGAGATAGAGAGAGATAGAGAGAAAGCGAAGGCGAGGGACAGTGATAAAACAGGGAGGGAGAGGGAGAGAGAGCGGACCTTCTGTGAATGTGGCCAGCGTTCCAGGAAATTGAGTAGCAGCATGTATAAACACTCAGCATGCCTGAGACAGCGCTGTGATGTCACTGGCTGAAGAGGAGGAGGGGGCGGAGGGAGCCGGGGAGTTAGAGACAGAGCTTGAGAGAAGAAAGCCCAGAGAGGCAGCGAGAGGGAGTGGGTGAGAGAGAGAGTGCGGCAGAGACGCCACAGCCAGCGAGTGGATTTGCGTTCCCTGTGAGCACAGCAGAGCAGTGCGGAACGGCAGCTTGGCCCCCCAGCCGGTTTCCTCGGAGAGAAGCCGGGGCTGATGGGTAGGGTTACTGTTGTTTCCCCTGTCTGAGGGCACTGGGATTGTGGGTAGGAAGGACGTGTACCGCTAGCCATAGAGTATTGGGGATGCCAGCCGTAGCATCTGCGTGTTGTAGAGTATATGGAGATGCTAGCCGTAGCATCTGCGTGTTGTAGAGTATATGGAGATGCTAGCCGTAGCATCTGCGTGCTGTAGAGTATATGGAGATGCTAGCCGTAGCATCTGCGTGTTGTAGAGTATATGGAGATGCTAGCAGTAGCATCTGCGTGCTGTAGAGTATATGGAGATGCTAGCAGTACGTGCTGTAGAGTATATGGGATACGCTGCAGCCCATGCTGTCGGTGTGCTTGAGAGGGCAGTATACAGGGTCTGTATCAGACACTACCGCAGGGGGTGTGTGTGTGTGTGTGTGTGTGTGTGTGTGTGTGTGTGTGCGTGTGTGCGTGTGTGCTTGTCTGTGTGTGTGTGTCTGTGTGTGTGGTGTTTGTGTGTGTGTGTGTGTGTGTGCGCGGAGAGAGGGAGAGACACAGAGAAAGGGAGGGAGGGAGAGACAGAGAGAAAGGGAGAGAGAGAGAGAGAGAGAGAGAGAGAGAGAGAGAGAGAGAGAGAGAGAGAGAGAGAGAGAGAGAGAGAGAGAGAGAGAGAGAGAGAGAGAGAGAGAGAGAGAGAGAGGCAGATTGAGTTACGATCAGCCCCCTGCTTAATGCTTTTCATGACACAACGTGTAGTAACAAGAGCAAGAAAACTGTGTGAAATGTGTGTGTGTGTGTATATGTGTTTTTTGTAAGTGTGTATATATATATATATATATATCACAGTGGTGCTCGAAAGTATTCATACCCCTTCACTTTTTGCACGCTTTATTGTGTTGTAGATTTTAAATGGATATAAGGAAGTAACAATATGCAAAGGATATGCAACCAAATATGAAATATGAAACTTTAAAAATATGTTAAAGCAAAGAATATGAATACTTATGCACATGAGAGATTTCAGTTTTAGATTTTTAATACATTTGCAAAAATTTCACTTTGTCATTATGGGTTATTGAGCGTAGATTGATGGGCAAAAAATGGCAATTTTATCCATTTAAAATGAAATCTACAACACAATAAAGTGTGCAAAAAGTGAAGGGGTATGAATACTTTCGAGCACCACTGTGTGTGTGTATATATATATATATACACACATACAGGTGCAGCTCAAAAAATTAGAATATCGTGAAAAAGCTATATATTATTTGTCGCTCATGTCAGAAAGTGAAACTCATATATTATATAGATTCATTACACATAGAGTGAAATATTTCAAGCCTTTATTTCTTGTAATTTAGATGATTATGGCTTACAGCTAATGAAAACCCAAATTCAGTGTCTCAGAAAATTAGAATATTACATAAGATCAATAAAAAAGGATATTTTAAACAGAAATGTCAGCCTTCTGAAAAGTATGTTAATTTCTATGCACTCAATACTTGGTTGGGGCTCCTTTTGCATGAATTACTGCATCAATGCGGTGTGGCATGGAGGCGATCAGCCTGTGGCACTGCTGAGGTGTAATGGAAGCCCAGGTTGCATTGATAGCGGCCTTCAGGTCGTCTGCATTGTTGGGTCTGGTGTCTCATCTTCCTCTTGACAATACCCCATCTATGGGGTTCAGGTCAGGCGAGTTTGCTGGCCA
>CM040398.1:657500-665000 GCA_022702515.1 Ilyophis sp. 1 JC-2022 | reverse complement strand
AGGCAGGGTTTGCTGGAGCTCGACCCCGATTGGCTGGTTGTTTGGGCCTCCAAGCCACATACACTCAATCACGGCCATTGATAAGGGATACCGCAGGCCCAAACCCAGGGGCGAGGATCAGTACTGCGTATCCTGGTTTCTCACACACTCTCCAGCAGCTGTTCGATTGCTCTTTGCTGTGATGAGGAAACAAACTCTCTGTGCACAAGGACACTCTACCGCTATGGTATGCTTGTACTCTGTGTGTAATTGTGCTGTTTCTCAGAGTGGTGTGTTACGATCAGCATGAAGAGTACGCTCGACCGCGTCAATGTGAGCTCTGCTTGAACTCTGCTTCAACAGCCTCTATCAGTGGCTGTTTTTTTTCAGCACAATTCACTATTTAGTTTAAGTTCACACTGACTGTTGGAATGAGAGAATGGAGAAGGTCCCATCTGAACCACCTGAACTCACTCAATACAGTCATTCAGGCATTCACCGTCAGTGTGTAAGACTCAGTACAGTCATTAAGTCATTCACCGACTGTGTAAGACTCATTATCGTCTTTTAGTCTCAGACAGTGTGTAAGACTCAGTATAGTCCTTTAGTCATTCACCGACAGTGTGTAAGACTCAGTATAGTCCTTTAGTCATTCACCGACAGTGTGTAAGACTCAGTATAGTCCTTTAGTCATTCACCGACAGTGTGTAAGACTCTGTATAGTCTTTTAGTCATTCACCGACAGTGTGTAAGACTCAGTACAGTCATTCACCGTCAGTGTGTAAGACTCAGTATAGTCCTTTAGTCATTCACCGACAGTGTGTAAGACTCAGTATAGTCATTCAGTCATTCACCGTCAGTGTGTAAGACTCAGTATAGTCATTCGGTCATTCATAATCTGTGTAAGACTCAGTATAGTCATTCAGTCATTCACCGTCAGTGTGTAAGACTCAGTATGGTCCTTTAGTCTAAGATAGTGTGTAAGACTCAGTATAGTCCTTTAGTCTCAGACAGTGTGTAAGACTCAGTGTAGTCCTTTAGTCTCAGACAGTGTGTAAGACTCAGTGTAGTTCTTTAGTCTCAGACAGTGTATAAGACTCAGTGTAGTCTTTTAGTCTCAGATAGTGTGTAAGACTCATTATAGTTTTTTAGTTGCAGACAGTGTGTAAGACTCAGTGTAGTCTTTTAGTCTCAGACAGTGTGTAAGACTCAGTATAGTTCTTTAGTCGCAGACAGTGTGTAAGACTCAGTATAGTCCTTTAGTCTCAGACAGTGTGTAAGACTCAGTGTAGTCTTTTAGTCTCAGACAGTGTGTAAGACTCAGTATAGTCCTTTAGTCTCAGACAGTGTGTAAGACTCAGTATAGTCCTTAAGTCTCAGACTTTGATTTCTATTCTTGGGCTCAGAGCCCAAATTTCTATGCAGTTTTAAAGGTGAATATTTTTAATAAACGCCATCTGTGCAAAGTGAAGTTCATGTTGTAAAATGTGTTTTTCTTTTGCTTTAATTACGCCGTTTATCAAACTCGAGATGGCATTTAATTACACCATTTATCAAACTGGAGATGATTTCATATTTATTAAGAGTAATAATGGCTTATTCTAAAAGCCAATAGAAAGTGTTTCTCACCAGGACTTGCCTCTGTAGTGGGGTGTAACTGTGGGCCATGAGAAGTGTGCGGTATTTTCTCTTTTATGATCATTTTGTAACAACATGCAAAGGCAGATTTATGAATGCAATACATATCCTTCCCATGATGCAAACCAATAACATCACACAGATGCATTTCAACAGCTGCTCGTGGAGCATGGCCCTTACGACCATGTTATCTTGTTTTTTTGTTTTTAATTTTTGAGTAATTGGACTTGTGTGATGAAGTGTTTTTACGCTGTCCTGCTGGTCTCTCCTGCTGCGTTCGCTCCGTAGGCCGTGGGACCTCCTTCAGGATGAGAGAGGGGGCTCCTTCAGGATGAGAGAGGGGGCTCCTTCAGGAGGCTGTCAGGCAGGATTGAGGGGTTGCGGAGGGAGGGTTGGTTTGGGGGTGTCGGGGACCGATGAGAGAGGGGGCTCCTTCAGGAGGCTGTCAGGCAGGATTGAGGGGTTGCGGAGGGAGGGTTGGTTTGGGGGTATCGGGGACCGATGAGAGAGGGGGCTCCTTCAGGAGGCTGTCAGGCAGGATTGAGGGGTTGCGGAGGGAGGGTTGGTTTGGGGGTGTCAGGGACAGACGAGAGAGAGGGGGCGCATCAGGAGGCTGTCAGGCAGGATTGAGGGGTTGCGGAGGGAGGGTTGGTTTGGGGGTGTCGGGGACAGACGAGAGAGAGGGGGCGCATCAGGAGGCTGTCAGGCAGGATTGAGGGGTTGCGGAGGGAGGGTTGGTTTGGGGGTGTCGGGGACCGATGAGAGAGGGGGCTCCTTCAGGAGGCTGTCAGGCAGGATTGAGGGGTTGCGGAGGGAGGGTTGGTTTGGGGGTGTCGGGGACAGACGAGAGAGAGGGGGCGCATCAGGAGCAGCGCATCGATTGGGATCAGCCATAACCGCTGCGTCTGTCTCTCTCCCGCTGCCCTCCCCTCAGACCTGCCATGTTCTCTCCCAGGGCCTGCTGGGAGTATTCAGTTACAGCCGTGGCCCAAAAGCCTCTCTGTGTGAGGGCCCCGCCCACCCCGGCTGTCGTGAGCCAGCTGCAGGGTCCGCTGGACGCCCCAGCGGAGGGGACGGTACGCCCAGTTCCCCGATAGTTCGGGGAGGGGGATGGGGGGGGAGGACTGGCGTTCTCAGCAGTTGCTCCCCCACTGAACAGGAATGCAGAGTCTTCTATCGGGGGGGGGGGTTCTGTGTTTGTTTTCATCGTTTGTGTGTGCCCCCCCCCCCCCCCCCAGTAAGCCCAGCCAATGGCATTCTCAGAAGAGCAAAGTGAACATTTGGCAGATGTAGCTGGGGGTTTAATAAGGGCTTTTAATAAATAAATAAAATATGGAAAAGTCTGTCGCAGGTCATGTTGCTGTTAAGCGGGAAGCGGAGATACAGGCCGTGGAGGCGCAGGATTACCCTCCGCTCCGCGTGAAGCGGAGATACAGGCCGTGGAGGCGCAGGATTACCCTCCGCTCCGCGTGAAGCGGAGATACAGGCCGTGGAGGCGCTGGATTACCCTCCGCTCCGCGTGAAGAGCGCTACACCTCGTGTTTGCGGCTCTCAGGAGAGATTGGGCGCAGAAGCCTGCCGTGTGTGATGATCGTCGGATGTTTCAAACGAGGGGGAAGTTGATGAAAGGCCGCTCTGCCCTCCGAAAGCACGCCCCCCTCCTCACCCCCCTCTCTGGCCCCCCTTCTTGCCCGTGTTTATTGTGATGTATGACTGGATCGATGTGCCAGGGCCCATTCCCATAATGCATTGTGGCTCTTATAACAGCTGTGCATGGCCACACACTCGGGCCCAGAGTCAATCCGTCACTATCTGTGAGACACCGGGCCGTGGCCGTCCGCACACGGCGAACGCTTAGCGTGTCAGCACATCCCTCACACGCAACGCCAGCAGCCGGGGAGTGGGGGGGTGGGGGGGTGGGTTTGTTTCCAGTCGCGGGTATTGCATCATCCAGGGAAGGGAGTGAGGTCTGAGTGTGTGGGGGGGGAGGTGGGGGTTCAGCTTGTCCTTGTGCCCCTGCTCTTATGTACAGCTCATTTCCCAATGCCATTTCCTGTGTAGCGGATAGAGAGATAACTAATGGAGAGCATCAGGGTGCATTCCCCCTTCTCTCTCTCCTCTCTCTCTCCTCTCTCTCTCTCTCTCTCTCTCTCTCTCCTCTCTCTCTCCTCTCTCTCCTCTCTCTCCTCTCTCTCTCTCTCTCTCTCTCTCTCTCTCTCTCTCCTCTCTCTCTCCTCTCTCTCCTCTCTCTCTCTCTCTCTCTCCTCTCTCTCTCTCTCTCTCTCTCTCTCCTCTCTCTCTCTCTCTCTCTCTCTCTCTCTCTCTCTTCTCTCTCTGCTTGTGCCCTGTAGCAGAAGGCAAGGCGGTGCATGAATTTCAGAGGGCGGGGCATGGCGACCTGGGGCTGATGACGAGGAGGGCACAGGGTGGCTATTGGGTTGTTGTCTGTCACTACTGCTCAGTGTAGAAATAATGATATGTATTTATATAGCGCCTTTGTACAGGACTGCTAGGGAGAGTTCATCGTTTGTGTGTGAGATGCAGCTCTGATGGAGCACGCTGAGGGGCATCGCTGTCGCTTGCAAAACCACGCCCACAACTGTTTGATGCATTCAATCCCATTAGAGCACTTGGACTGAAACACACATTTTGTACTAGCTGGCTTGGTGCTGGTGTTCATTTGGCTGAGGATACGCGTGCGTGCGTGTGTGCGTGCGTGCGTGCGACTGCACGTGTGTGTCACTTTGACTTTCTGAACCTGGATTTTCACCTCTGTGCCTGCGTGCCTGCGTGCGTGTGACTGTGTGGTAGTTGTGGTTTGTTTACCTCATGGTTTACAGCTCAAGTTCAAAGCAAACATTTTTATGATTGCCGCTACGGCCTCCCTAACGGCACCGTTTACCCACAGCCACGGTGGAGGAAGCTGTTCATTTGGGAGGACTTCCGGACCGGCAAAGGCCTTGGCGGCCGGGGCTCTTCAATGCCCCCTTTGTCTGCCCGGTTTGCGTCACAGACGCGATTTTACGCAATTATTGAAGCCGGGATGAATGAGTTGAGTATCAGCTGACAGGGGAGCGTGATGCGTCCCAGCTCGCCGTTCCCACCCTCAGAACTCGTTAGTGGGCCTTTTGTTCTGGCTCTGGTGCGGTTTGGGTCATCGCTGCCTGAACCCGTAGCATTTGAAGCAGTACATGGCTGCCCAGTGTGCCAGTGGAGCAGGCGGGGCAGCCAGAGCGGGGCGGGGCAGCCAGAGCGGGGCCAGAGCGGGGCGGGGCAGCCAGAGCGGGGCGGGGCCGGGCGGCAGTCTCAAAACGGCCAGTGTTCCCCCTAGAGGGGGGGGGGTCGTTCGTAGGTTCACACAGAATAGTCAGATTCAGATTTAGAGCAATCTCCACAGTACAAACCTGTGCTCCTCTAACAATTATATATATACAGTATGTATGTATTTGTATGCCATATTTTACTGTATTTTCATTGGGGTTTTTTTTGTCCAATTCATTGTCCGTTTTTATTTTATTTTTTATTTGGTAACATAAGTGTAAACTTGCCATAAAGCCCCTATGAACCTTGAGAGAGGGAAGAGAAATGGAAAGAGAGAAAGGGAGGAGAGAAGGAGGAAAGATGGAGAGAGAGAAAGGGAGGCGAGAGGGAGGAGAGATGGAGAGAGATGATAGCCCAGAGTGTTCTCGGTCCAATGGTTCATTCTTCATTATTCCATTTTGTCGCGTTTGTTTGCCTACAAGTGTTCTAGGGAACCATTAATAAAGTAAAGCAGTAAAGCTGTATGGATTTTCTACCAGTCTTGGTGTAAATCTTGGATGAAATTATTATTACTTGTATTTCATCTGAATGTTAAGTAAACACAAAGGCGAGATAGCAGGCAGCTATACATGAAGGCACTGAGCTCTCTGCAGCGTATTGTATTTGTATTTGCGTAGTCTTTGAATTCTTTCCTGGTTCTCCCTTTTAATTTCCGTCTTTCCTCAACTCTTTATCTGAAGTGGTCGGGGAAGGCCTCGGGTCGATTTGCATTCAGGCGACGTCAGTCAGTAAACGTGCAGCGGTTGTTTCACACGTTCATAGACGGAGTCCTTTCGATTTCCCCGGCCTTCACCGTTGCCTGCCTCCCGCAGTCCCTGTTGGCCGTTCAGGAGGTTGAGTATTGATCTGCATTGGCCTGGAGCGTTGTGCGCGGTCCCATGCGTTTTGGCCTCCTGAAGCCGTTTGGCACCGTGGTGAAGAGCAGGGGTGCAGTCCTGCTGAGCGCAAGTTTGTGCTGCTTTGTGTTCCGACCGAATAACCCCGAATAACCCCGAATAACCCCGAATAACCCCGAATAACCGCTCCAGTACCGCTTCACTCCTGTATCAAACCCACAGTAAAAACGCTCCAGTACCGCTTCACTCCTGTATCAAACCCACAGTAAAAACGCTCCAGTGCTGCTTCCTAGTGCCACCCTGTGTGGGGATCAGCTGTGCTCCTGTTCTCCCTGTGTGGGGATCAGCTGTGCTCCTGTTCTCCCTGTGTGGGGATCAGCTGTGCTCCTGTTCTCCCTGTGTGGGGATCAGCTGTGCTCCTGTTCTCCTTGTGTGGGGATCAGCTGTGCTCCTGTTCTCCCTGTGTGGGGATCAGCTGTGCTCCTCTTCTCCCTGTGTGGGGATCAGCTGTGCTCCTGTTCCCTGTGTGGGGATCAGCTGTGCTCCTGTTCCCTGTGTGGGGATCAGCTGTGCTCCTGTTCCCTGTGTGGGGATCAGCTGTGCTCCTCTTCTCCCTGTGTGGGGATCAGCTGTGCTCCTGTTCTCCCTGTGTGGGGATCAGCTGTGCTCCTCTTCTCCCTGTGTGGGGATCAGCTGTGCTCCTGTTCTCCCTGTGTGGGGATCAGCTGTGCTCCTGTTCCTTGTATTTGAGGCTTCACTGGTTTGTTCCATTAAGTGGAAACATGGTGGACATCCTTTTGTGGGAAGACATGTGGCCGCTATGCTATCATGTGGTAGGCCTCAGGCCTGGGCATTTCCTGGAACCCATCCAGTCAGTCTTCCCACCCCTCCCCCCTCCCTCCCCCGGGTCAGAACTTGCCAGTTCAGCCTTTGGTTTGTTGTCAATTGGGCAAAACCTGCATTGCTAAAAAAAGGATCTCCTCCACCTGAGGCATCAAGGGTGTTTGGCAGGGTGGTGCTTCTGGGAAATGCGGTCTTAATCTCAGTGTGACTGTGACTGAGTACCTGAGTGTGCCTTTGTGACTGTAACTGTGTGTGTAAATGTGACTGTGTCTGACAGCCCTGTCCTGTGCGTCTCTCCTCCTGCAGTGGATGTGAGTGCCGCGCTGCCCCTGCAAGTCCCCCCGGCCGCCATCCCCATGGACCTGCGCGTGGACCAGCAGTTTGCGCTGGCGCCGGCCGAGCCGGGCCAGAGGGAGCAGCAGCTTCAACAGGAGCTACTGGCACTCAAGCAGAAGCAGCAGATTCAGCGGCAGCTTCTCATCGCCGAGTTCCAGCGTCAACACGAGCAGCTTTCCCGCCAACATGAGGCTCAGCTGCAGGAGCACGTGAAGGTAAGACATGTCCCTCCTCTCTTCTCCTCTGCTCTTCTCTCTCCTCTCCTCCCCTCTCCTCCCCTCTCCTCTCATCTCTCCTCTTCTCTGCTGTCTCCATCCTTCTTCTCTTCCTCCTCTGCTTGTCTCCCTATGCCACGTTTTCCCACAAGGTTAGCCGGGGGTTGGGAGAGGTGGTGTGTGTGCACGTATGTGTGTGTGTGTGTGTGTGTGTGTGCGTGCGTGCGTGTGTGTGTGTGTTTGTGTGCGTGCGTGCGTGCGTGCGTGCGTGCGTGCGTTTGTGCGTGTGTGCATGCGTGCGTGCGTGCGTTTGTGTGTGTGTGTGTGTGTGT
>CM040398.1:637500-655000 GCA_022702515.1 Ilyophis sp. 1 JC-2022 | reverse complement strand
TTAGAATTACCCAAATTACAACCCAACTGAAAAACAACGACAGCACACCAGACGCCGACAAACTACCCTTTTTATTAGGGGAAAATAAAGACTGCTGCATACTAGCAGCACAATTTGTTTAATGCACACATGCACACACATACCTGCACACACATACAAGCATGCAACATACATACAAACTGACATGTGCGCACACACACACACACACACACAGACATAACACAATTTATTGTAATTCTTGTTGTAGGCATTTCTATTATTGTTTTATTTTTGAATCCATCATCCATACTGTATATAGCTTTATTATGTAACCCCTGCTTTGGCAACACAAGTGCCTGTGTTTGTCATGCCAATAAAGCACTTTGAAATTGAATTGACACTTACATGCAGACAGACAGACAGACAGACAGAGAGAGAGAGAGACACTGACATACAGACATACAGAGAGAGGGAGACACTTACATAGAGAGAATGATGGAAAGGATGTGTACACATACTGACAGGGAGAGATAACCAGACAGTCCTAACAAAAAGTAAGGTAGAGAAAAAGAGAGGGAGGAGTTTAGTGGTACACAGACTGTGTGCTGTACAGGAAGAGGGACAGATGGGTAATGTAGTTTTCTCAGATAGAGATAGACAGAGGGAAGTGTTATGCGGAGCAGATACTCGGTTGGTGGTCAGAGCCATGAAAGGGGCTCAGAGTACAGCGAGGACTCGTGGAGCCGGGCCGAGGCCCACCTTTACCGCCACATTAATCCCGCCACCAAACGCATGCCAAGAGTAACAGGGGCCTGCTCAAACACGCTGGCCCAGTGTGGCATTGCAAACACACGTCCGTCCGCAGGAACGGGCGCTATGGCAACGTCGCTATGGCAACGTGGCTATGGCGTACTGTGTGAATAATTAAAGGCCAGGGCCAGCTTTCACACTTTAGTCCTGCCAAGGTTTGCTGACCTCAACTTTTGTTCTATTGATTTAAATTTTAAATAAATAAAATCTTGACCTAATCCTATACCGTAGTTAGTGAATGTTTCTTTAGTTTCACTGTGAACTGGAGAGGGGTGTCCATGCGCTTACCAGTCATTTAAGGTTCTGCTTATTCAATGCACAAAATGTTTTCTGAGCAAGGAAAGCGTACTCATTAATTTATGTCCAATTACTTTAATCAAATATTAATCATGCGACCAGTACTGACCACTGGATCATGTGCAGTTCAGATGCTAAGGAGGTATTGACTTTAACCCAGATTTGAATGGCCAGGAAACTCCTATGGTATATCAACACTCATTGTCGACAGAGTAATGTTGATGAGCTTATTTACTTACTGTCATACTATGCAGGGTTTTTACCTTGAAAATATAATGAAATCACCACCATGCTCAGTCATGTCTACGATATACAGGGCAGTATCTGTCTTTGCGCTCTTTTAAATCACCACCATGCTCAGTCATGTCTACGATATACTGGCAGTCTCTGTCTTTGCGCTCTTTTAAATCATCACCATGCTCAGTCATGTCTATGATATACAGGCAGTATCTGTATTTGCGCTATGGCGTTTATTTAATATAAATATCTGTCTTTGCGCTCTTTTGCTGAATCCGTGCTCCTCTGCCTGTATTCATTATTCTAAGATGTTTTTGGGACGTTTCTGGGCGTGACGCTCTTTTCTGTGTGAGGAGGGGTGGGTCTGGCTACAGAGGTTGTGGGGTGGGATCTGGTTTCAGCATAGTGTTTGGAGCTAGCGAGAGGCAAAGAGGCACAAGTGCAGTGAGGCGAAACTACAGGGCAGGGCTCGGTCAAAAACCAATGTCAGTATTAGAATTGTTTTTCCTTGATGGCACCAAGGGGATGAAAACAGTTGGCTACGCAGAGTTAGCGTGTTTTCTGTTGGACCTGTAAGTAATGTTACCTCTAGCTATCCAGCTAGCTACGCAGAGTTACAGGCTTTTGGCCTGGCCTGAGGCTAAGTAGAACTGCTGTACATGGGTGGGCATGGAGCCTACTAGGCTGGAGGGAGAGGTAGAAAGAGAAGAGAGAGAGGAAGGGATGAAGAGGGAAGGAGAAAGGGAGAAGAGAGGCAGAACGAGGAGAGAGGGAGGGAGAAAGAGTGAGTAAGTGAAGAGAGAGGAGAGAGGTCTCTTCTGTTGCTGTGCTCCTTTGTCACCCATGGCAACGCTGAGAGACGGGGCTCAGCCACAGGCCAGAATGTTCCACAGCTGGGGGGGGGCTACGAACCTGCTCTGGGTGCTACCTCCTATTTTTTCATGCATGTGCCACTGATATACACAGTGACCTAAACAGTGCGATAGTGTTTATGATATTTTGTCATGCTAAATAAACCATATTGAATTGTGTGTGTGTTTGTGTGTGTGTGTGTGTCAGATTGAATAACCACTGGAACTAATTTCTCATAAATTCT
Source organism: Ilyophis sp. 1 JC-2022 (assembly GCA_022702515.1). Lineage (NCBI taxonomy): Eukaryota > Metazoa > Chordata > Actinopteri > Anguilliformes > Synaphobranchidae > Ilyophis > Ilyophis sp. 1 JC-2022. The sequence continues at coordinate 652,581 of CM040398.1, read as the reverse complement.
AAATTCTAAAATCTAAATAATGATTATTAAATTTGCACATATATTTAGAAATGACAATACTCATTGTAACTGTTGGAAATTACAAATTAATAATAATTTAAAGAACTATGTTTAACTTGTGTACTTGTTTATTAGTATATTTGTTCACTATAATATAATGTGTGTGTGTGTGTGTGTACATATGCACATACACACAGACACACATTTCATGAAATTAAAGCATTTCCTTTTGAATTTAACTGAAAGAGAAAGAGGGAATCAGAAAGAGATGGGTGTAGCAGGTGAAGGGGTGTAGCAGGTGAAGGGCTGTAGCAGGTGAAGGGGTGTAGCAGGTGAAGGGGTGTAGCAGGCACGAGGCAGGTTCAAACCACTGCCGTTATCACAGGTTGCATTTCAGACTGTGTTTGCCCTGGGAGGCTCTGCATAATTCAGAAACTGCCACTCTGTTTTCTGCTACAAGCCCGCGCCTGTCCCACGCTATTTATAGCCCTGCGATCAGCAGGAGCCGCGAATGCCGCCTTTCCTGCGAGGCGCACAGTTTTCTCAGCAACTGCACTGGACAGTGGCGCAACGAAAGGACGGCTGCAGGCTTTATTTAGGGCTCATATGCTGATTAAATACCCCTCACAGGTTAAATACCCCTCACAACCTGCATTATACTGTATGCTGATTAAATACCCCTCACAGGTTCTCAACCGGCATTACACCAATATACTGTATATCCCGGTGTCATTTCTTTATTTAAATCATTATTTTCTTTCCTGTGGACTATAACGATGGATGACATCATGGAGGGCAGGACTGCAGAATCGTTGGCCATCTTTTCTGATGTAGAGAGACGACCCACCTCTTCAGACTTCATCTTAGTTCCCCTCCCATCCCACCCCTTTTCTTTCAGTACTTATTCAGGTTCTAGCATTTAAGTGGTTTTAGGTTATATTTATGGCATTATGCTTCTCTTCCTAGCATTTATAATGGACAGAATCTGTATTTATTCACAATTTGAATGTTGGTTGTGGGTTTGCATAGTTAACTTGCATTAGCGCTTGAGTGATGTTGCATGTTTGCTAGCTGGTGTGGGAATGTTGTTAGCATACCTGCCAACACTCCCGTATTTCCGGGGTCTCCCGTTTTTTAGACCCATTTTCCCGCCTCCTCTCTGTGTTCAAGCGCAAGCTGCTGTGTTCAAGCGCAGGCTGCTGTGTTCAAGCGCAGGCTGCTGTGTTCAAGCACAGGCTACTGTGTTCAAGCGCAGGCTGCTGTGTTCAAGCGCAAGCTGCTGTGTTCAAGCGCAAGCTGCTGTGTTCAAGCGCAAGCTGCTGTGTTCAAGCGCAGGCTGCTGTGTTCAAGCGCAAGCTGCTGTGTTCATTTCCCTTCAGGGCAGACTCTCTGTTTTTATCTCTGTTTTTATCTTTTTTATTTTTTAAAAGGAGCTTATTTTCTCTTCTGCAAATTATAAGGCTGGATGTCTCTTCTGGTGGTGCTTGAGATGAACACGACGTAGGTGTGTGTGTAGGCTGCTGTCCGACTGTTACGTTAGAGATGGGGTGTGTGTATGCTGCTGTCCGACTGTTGCGTTAGAGATGAGGTGTGTGTATGCTGCTGTCCGACTGTTACGTTAGAGATGGGGTGTGTGTAGGCTGCTGTCCGACTGTTGTTGTTGTTGACAGGAGGTTGTGCTTGTAGAGTAACGGTAGTGCTTGTAGAATAACGGTAGTGCTTGTAGAATAACGGTAGGTAGTGTGTTGTATAAGGGACAGGAGGTTGTGCTTGTAGAGTAACGGTAGGTAGTGTGTTGTATAAGGGACAGGAGGTTGTGCATGTAGAGTAACGGTAGGTAGTGTGTTGTATAAGGGACAGGAGGTTGTGCTTGTAGAATAACGGTAGGTAGTGTGTTGTATAAGGGACAGGAGGTTGTGCTTGTAGAGTAACGGTAGGTAGTGTGTTGTATAAGGGACAGGAGGTTGTGCTTGTAGAATAACGGTAGGTAGTGGGTTTTATAAGGGACAGGAGGTTGTGCTTGTAGAATAACGGTAGGTAGTGGGTTTTATAAGGGACAGGAGGTTGTGCTTGTAGAGTAACGGTAGGTAGTGTGTTGTATAAGGGACAGGAGGTTGTGCTTGTAGAATAACGGTAGGTAGTGTGTTGTATAAGGGACAGGAGGTTGTGCTTGTAGAGTAACGGTAGGTAGTGTGTTGTATAAGGGACAGGAGGTTGTGCTTGTAGAATAACGGTAGGTAGTGTGTTGTATAAGGGACAGGAGGTTGTGCTTGTAGAATAACGGTAGGTAGTGTGTTGTATAAGGGACAGGAGGTTGTGCTTGTAGAGTAACGGTAGGTAGTGTGTTGTATAAGGGACAGGAGGTTGTGCTTGTAGAGTAACGGTAGGTGGTGTGTTGTATAAGGGACAGGAGGTTGTGCTTGTAGAGTAACGGTAGGTAGTGTGTTGTATAAGGGACAGGAGGTTGTGCATGTAGAGTAACGGTAGGTAGTGTGTTGTATAAGGGACAGGAGGTTGTGCTTGTAGAGTAACGGTAGGTAGTGGGTTTTATAAGGGACAGGAGGTTGTGCTTGTAGAGTAACGGTAGGTAGTGTGTTGTATAAGGGACAGGAGGTTGTGCTTGTAGAATAACGGTAGGTAGTGTGTTGTATAAGGGACAGGAGGTTGTGCTTGTAGAGTAACGGTAGGTAGTGTGTTGTATAAGGGACAGGAGGTTGTGCTTGTAGAATAACGGTAGGTAGTGTGTTGTATAAGGGACAGGAGGTTGTGCTTGTAGAATAACGGTAGGTAGTGTGTTGTATAAGGGACAGGAGGTTGTGCTTGTAGAGTAACGGTAGGTAGTGTGTTGTATAAGGGACAGGAGGTTGTGCTTGTAGAGTAACGGTAGGTAGTGTGTTGTATAAGGGACAGGATGGTTGTGCTTGTAGAGTAACGGTAGGTAGTGTGTTGTATAAGGGACAGGAGGTTGTGCTTGTAGAGTAACGGTAGGTAGTGGGTTTTATAAGGGACAGGAGGTTGTGCTTGTAGAGTAACGGTAGGTAGTGTGTTGTATAAGGGACAGGAGGTTGTGCTTGTAGAATAACGGTAGGTAGTGTGTTGTATAAGGGACAGGAGGTTGTGCTTGTAGAGTAACGGTAGGTAGTGTGTTGTATAAGGGACAGGAGGTTGTACTTGTAGAATAACGGTAGGTAGTGTGTTGTATAAGGGACAGGAGGTTGTGCTTGTAGAATAACGGTAGGTAGTGTGTTGTATAAGGGACAGGAGGTTGTGCTTGTAGAGTAACGGTAGGTAGTGTGTTGTATAAGGGACAGGAGGTTGTGCTTGTAGAGTAACGGTAGGTGGTGTGTTGTATAAGGGACAGGAGGTTGTGCTTGTAGAGTAACGGTAGGTAGTGTGTTGTATAAGGGACAGGAGGTTGTGCATGTAGAGTAACGGTAGGTAGTGTGTTGTATAAGGGACAGGAGGTTGTGCTTGTAGAGTAACGGTAGGTAGTGGGTTTTATAAGGGACAGGAGGTTGTGCTTGTAGAGTAACGGTAGGTAGTGTGTTGTATAAGGGACAGGAGGTTGTGCTTGTAGAATAACGGTAGGTAGTGTGTTGTATAAGGGACAGGAGGTTGTGCTTGTAGAGTAACGGTAGGTAGTGTGTTGTATAAGGGACAGGAGGTTGTGCTTGTAGAATAACGGTAGGTAGTGTGTTGTATAAGGGACAGGAGGTTGTGCTTGTAGAGTAACGGTAGGTAGTGTGTTGTATAAGGGACAGGAGGTTGTGCTTGTAGAGTAACGGTAGGTAGTGTGTTGTATAAGGGACAGGAGGTTGTGCTTGTAGAGTAACGGTAGGTAGTGTGTTGTATAAGGGACAGGAGGTTGTGCTTGTAGAGTAACGGTAGGTAGTGTGTTGTATAAGGGACAGGAGGTTGTGCTTGTAGAGTAACGGTAGGTAGTGTGTTGTATAAGGGACAGGAGGTTGTGCTTGTAGAGTAACGGTAGGTAGTGTGTTGTATAAGGGACAGGAGGTTGTGCTTGTAGAGTAACGGTAGGTAGTGTGTTGTATAAGGGACAGGAGGTTGTGCTTGTAGAGTAACGGTAGGTAGTGTGTTGTATAAGGGACAGGAGGTTGTGCTTGTAGAGTAACGGTAGGTAGTGTGTTGTATAAGGGACAGGAGGTTGTGCTTGTAGAGTAACGGTAGGTAGTGTGTTGTATAAGGGACAGGAGGTTGTGCTTGTAGAGTAACGGTAGGTAGTGTGTTGTATAAGGGACAGGAGGTTGTGCTTGTAGAGTAACGGTAGGTAGTGTGTTGTATAAGGGACAGGAGGTTGTGCTTGTAGAGTAACGGTAGGTAGTGTGTTGTATAAGGGACAGGAGGTTGTGCTTGTAGAGTAACGGTAGGTAGTGTGTTGTATAAGGGACAGGAGGTTGTGCTTGTAGAGTAACGGTAGGTAGTGTGTTGTATAAGGGACAGGAGGTTGTGCTTGTAGAGTAACGGTAGGTAGTGTGTTGTATAAGGCACTGGAGGTTGTGCTTGTAGAGTAACGGTAGGTAGTGTGTTGTATAAGGGACAGGATGGTTGTGCTTGTAGAGTAACGGTAGGTAGTGTGTTGTATAAGGGACAGGAGGTTGTGCTTGTAGAGTAACGGTAGGTAGTGTGTTGTATAAGGGATAGGAGGTTGTGCTTGTAGAGTAACGGTAGGTAGTGTGTTGTATAAGGGACAGGAGGTTGTGCTTGTAGAGTAACGGTAGGTTGTGTGTTGTATAAGGGACAGGAGGTTGTGCTTGTAGAGTAACGGTAGGTTGTGTGTTGTATAAGGGACAGGATGGTTGTGCTTGTAGAGTAACGGTAGGTAGTGTGTTGTATAAGGGACAGGAGGTTGTGCTTGTAGAGTAACGGTAGGTAGTGTGTTGTATAAGGGACAGGAGGTTGTGCTTGTAGAGTAACGGTAGGTAGTGTGTTGTATAAGGCACAGGAGGTTGTGCTTGTAGAGTAACGGTAGGTCGTGTGTTGTATAAGGGACAGGAGGTTGTGCTTGTAGAGTAACGGTTGGTAGTGTGTTGTATAAGGCACAGGAGGTTGTGCTTGTAGAGTAACGGTAGTGCTTGTAGAGTAACGGTAGTGCTTGTAGAGTAACGGTAGTGCTTGTAGAATAACGGTAGTGCTTGTAGAGTAACGGTAGGTAGTGTGTTGTATAAGGGACAGGAGGTTGTGCTTGTAGAGTAAGGGACAGGAGGTTGTGCTTGTAGAATAACGGTAGTGCTTGTAGAATAACGGTAGGTAGTGTGTTGTTTAAGGGACAGGAGGTTGTGCTTGTAGAGTAACGGTAGGTAGTGTGTTGTATAAGGGACAGGAGGTTGTGCTTGTAGAGTAACGGTAGGTAGTGTGTTTTATAAGGGACAGGAGGTTGTGCTTGTAGAGTAACGGTAGTGCTTGTAGAATAACGGTAGGTAGTGTGTTGTTTAAGGGACAGGAGGTTGTGCTTGTAGAGTAACGGTAGGTAGTGTGTTGTATAAGGGACAGGAGGTTGTGCTTGTAGAGTAACGGTAGGTAGTGTGTTTTATAAGGGACAGGAGGTTGTGCTTGTAGAGTAACGGTAGTGCTTGTAGAATAACGGTAGGTAGTGTGTTGTCGCCCCTCTCATGCAGCATCAGCAGGACATGCTTGCTCTGAAGCATCAGCAGGAGCTGCTGGAGCACCAGCGTAAGATGGAGAAGCACCGTCAGGAGCAGGAGATGGAGAAGCAGCACCGTGAACAGAAACTGCTCCTCCTGAAGAACAAGGAGCGTGGCCAGGAGAGTGAGTACACCCCCCCAACACACACACACTAGTGAGTACACCCTCCCAACACACACACACACCAGTGAGTACACCCCCCCAACACACACACACACACACCAGTGAGTACACCCCCACCCCCCCAACACACACACACCAGTGAGTACACCCCCACCCCCCCAACACACACACACACACACACCAGTGAGTACACCCCCACCCCCCAACACACACACACACACACACACACCAGTGAGTACACCCCCACCCCCCCCCCCACACACACACACACCAGTGAGTAAACCCCCACCCCCCCAACACACACACACACACCAGTGAGTACACCCCCACCCCCCAACACACACACACACACACACACACACACCAGTGAGTACACCCCCACCCCCCAACACACACACACACACACCAGTGAGTACACCCCCACCCCCCAACACACACACACACACACACACACACACCAGTGAGTACACCCCCACCCCCCCAACACACACACACACACACACACACACACACACCAGTGAGTACACCCCAACCCCCAACACACACACCAGTGAGTACACCCCCACCCCCCCAACACACACACACACACACACCAGTGAGTACACCCCCCCAATGGAAATTAACAAGATTAAAACATATATTAAAAACGTGACTAAATCTGTTTATTGTTGTTGAAGTAAAAATAGATGACAATGTATATTTCTAAATAAAAACAGTAACAAAATCTAATATTTTTTGGACTTCAAAAGAGAGAGGTAACGCCACATGACGAATATGCATTCTTATCATTGATTGGATTAATTTAAACTCCTCTTTCTGCCTACCTGGGTAACATCCTTTTATTCGCGTGAACTTAAAAAAAGAAAAGCAACTAACGTGAGGGGTGACAGATACTACTAGCATAGCCCGACACTTGTATGGAAGGAAGAAAAGGATGGATATACGGACTCGCTTCATATACGATGAGAGGGAACAGAAAACCGAATGTAGGCCTACTGTTGTTGCAGCGTAAAGTTACATCACGCAGATATTTATACCAAGGTAATTTCTCAAAAACTTTGCCAACTACAAAAATAATGTAGGCCTACTATTATGCAGCTGTCATAATGTCAGAATATTCTGCACCGTTACGGGGATGGGCAGAGATCGACTTCTCTTCGGAGGGGGGGGTAGCAACCATTTCTATTTCTATTAGGCTGCACTCTGGGTGCGACATTGTCGGAATGTCTGCCGGCCGCAATATTTGTATGTTTAATGTTTATATAGTGAAGCCGGCTTTAGACTCTACTGTAGCATAGCGCAAATGATTGGATTCATATCGGAATAAGTGATAGGGATCTATAAAGCCAACGTTTGGTTTTGTTAGATGGTATCTGATTTGCCATGGTAAAGTTCCCTGATGTGGAGGTGAGTCTGGATTTGCGAGCTCAACAGGAGTTCAGCTCCATTACTCAGGGGATGGAGTTACTGCTTTTACTCTGATTACCCGAGCCGATGGCCAGAGTTTAGGGCTGGGTTCTAAGTCTTGTATTAGGCATATTTATTAATTGTTTTGTGAAGCCGCTAAATCAGATCTAAGCATCCAAGATATCTTTTAGCTCTTATTTAGCCCGGCTAAAATGCGTCTACAACATAGACGTGCCGTATGACACATTATATTTAATAATTTTCACACATGATTCAGTTGTAAATTCAAAGACAAACAATATGGAAATGGATTAGTGTGGATCCATTTCTCAAACGTTATTGCTTTGGCAAGCGAAATCCAGTCTACATGGATGCAATTTCACTGCGTGTAATGTTTCACTTAAAATGTCAAAACATTTAGACTATTTGTTGCCACAAGAAGTTTGTACAAACTACAAGGCACATATTTCTATCCTCAGCAGACAGAGTTTTTATCCCAACATACTGTTGCATGAATTGCTGCAGTATGCATGTGGGTGGACTTATAAAGTAACCTGTGTTATGCAGAAATGTAGGCTGTGTTTAGGTCTTATAACAAGCCAGATAATACACATTTAAAAAGGTATTATTAGGTATTTTTCTGCACAATCTAAGAATGTGAGTACATTATATAAGTATATAAGTAAATTAATTTAATGTTTTGGCATAAATACAATATCTCCATCAGCAGTACTGTAGTTATGTAGGCTATAGACCTACTGTTGTGAAATGGGATGTTTAGCCATAGCCTACGAGTTGGTAAGAAAAGCGTAGGAATCTGCAGTCAAGCCGGAAAGTCTGCACACCCCTTTCACCTTCTCCCCATTTTATTACGTTACAGACTTATTCTACAATAGATTGAGTTCATTTTTTGTCTCAAAATTCTACACAAAATAGCCCATAATGACAAAATGAAACAGGTTTTTAGACATTTGTGCTAATTTATTAAAAATCTAAATGTAAAATATCATATGTACACAAGTATGCACACCCTTTGATATGACACCCAAAAGTGAGCTGAGGTGCATTTTGTTTCCACTGATACTGCTTGAGATGTTGGATGAACTTAATTTGAGTCCACCTGTGATAAATTCAATTGATTGGACATGATTGGGGATTGCCAACACCTGCCTGTATAAGATCCCACAGTTGACAGTGCATGTCAGAGCAAACTCCAAGCCATGGGGTCAAAGGAATTATCTGCAGACCTCAGAAACGGGATTGTGTCAAGGCATAGATAGGAGAAAGGTACGGAAAAATCTCTGCAGCTTTACAGGTCCCAAAGAAGCACAGTGGCCACCATCATTCGTAAATGGAAGAAGTTTGGAACCACCAAGAATCTTCCTAGACCTGGCTTCCCGGCCAAACTGAGCAATCGGGGAAGACGGGCCTTAGCCAGGGAGGTGAGCAGGAACCCGAGGGTCACTCTGACAGAGCTCCAGTGTATTATTGTGGAGATGGGAGAACCTTTCAGAAGATCAACCATCCAAGCAGCACTCCACCAATCAGGCCTTTTTGGTAGAGTGGCCAGACGAAAGCCCCTTCTTAGTAAAAGGCACATCATAGCCCGCTTTGAGTTTGCCAAAAGGCACCTAGAGGACTCTCAAACCATGAGAATCAAGATTTTCTGGTCTGATGAAACCAAAATTGAACTTTTGGGCCTGAATACCAAGCGTCACGTCTTGAGGAAACCAGGCACCGCTCATCCCCTGACTAATACCTTCCCTACAGTGAAGGTTTAACTTCCAACATGACAACAACCCGAAGCACACAGCCAAGAGAACAAAGGAGTGGCTTCGGAGAAAGTCTGTGCATGTCCTTGAGTGGCCCGGCCAGAGCCCAGACCTGAATCCAATTGAACATCTGTGGAAAGAGCTGAAAATGGCTGTGTACCGACGCTCCCCATCCAACCTGACGGAGCTTGCAAGGATATGCCAAGAGGAATGGGCAAAAATGTCCAGAAATAAGTGTGCCAAGCTCGTAGCTTCTTTCCCAAGACGCCTTGAAGCTGTAATCGCTGCCAAAGGTGCAGAAACCAAGTATTAGGCTAAGGGTGTGTACAGATATGTAACCCCTAAATAACCTATTTTTGTCAGTAAAATAAAATTGCATATTTTCTAAAAACCAGTTTTCACTTCGTCATTATTGGCTATTGTGTGTAGATGTTTGAGGCAAAAAATGAACTCAATCTATTGTAGTATAAGTCTGTAACATAATAAAACGTGGAGAAGGTGAAAGGGGTGTGCAGACTTTCAGGCTTGACTGTATACATGTGAAAAGACACGTTGAATACTTGCAACTTGCTCTGATAATTCCAGCTCATTTTATAATTATAGCTGGGCTATATTTCTGCAGAATGTCATGTCCTGGAATAAGAAAACTGGGTTTGTGTTCATTATTACTCCTTGTCAATTATGCTTAACCTATCCACAGTCGTCCCCTAGTGGTAGTAGTTGACGTCCCAATTATAGTATACTATTCATATTTTTCTGAAATTTTAAATTGACTACTTTAAAAACAAAATTACATTTTGAAAACTCCTGTACGATATAAGCAGAGTTCAACTATTTATCCTTGTCTAAAACCTCTGGCCCTGGGCCTGTTAGCGATGCCTGCATCCCACGCCTTTGCAGAGCGACTTTTTAGGGCCACAGGTGGCCTTACCTGTGGCCACCGAAACAGGGCAAGGCTCACCCTGGAAAGGAGTGCCTTTCTTAAAATTAACCGTAACACTTTACATTAAGTTGCACCTTTACCTGTGTAGTAAAATTGTAACAAATTTTGTAATTACTGAGTAACTCCAACGTAGGTAACATGGATCAGCAGTCAGTGGTATTTTTAATTATGCATGTGAAACAAAAGCAGCCCTGCTGCATCTCTCTGCTCATTCTATATCATAAAGACACATTGTGAAATTAACAGTTGTGTTATCACATAAGATGTGGCCTATGAGTGTAAAAAACATATTTCAAAATATTCACACGTGTAATTAAGAATACCACTAACTGTTGTTCCATGTTACCTACATTGGAGTTACTCAGTAAAAACCTCTTAGTTACCAAATGAGTTACAATTTAACTGCACAGGTATTGGTGCAACTTAATGTAAAGTGTTACCCATATACCCAATCACACTGATCAGCAACAAATACCCAATCACACTGATCAGCAACTAATACCCAATAACACTGATCAGCAACTAATACCCAAAAGCCAGTGTGGGTAAACTATCGTGTTGTGTGGGTAAATGGAAAAAAATAAGCTGTGATTGAGCAATCCACCTTTTGATTATGTTTGAGGTTTTTACGGTATGCTGCCAGATATCCGCCATTTTGCGTCAAAGATTGCAGATTTGCCAAAAGCAAAAATTTGCCTGACTTCCACTTTATTACACCCATGCACAAAAGCTTCATTATGAAAATGTAATTCTGGACTTGTGTGATTTTAAAATGGTGAGGAGGGAAGACCGATTGATTATCCTGCGCGTATAAATATGAGCTGTGCGTGTCTGATTATAGATTTCCAGGATAATTGGTCATTTAAAATAGTGCTAAATGGTTGTAAGCGAGGTAAACAGCAGTCACGTTGCTGTGTGCTTTACGGATAAAGGCTGGTACTGAATGACAGGTACTGCGCTAATTCTGCACCTGACCCCAGGCTGTGCCGTACCTGCCAGCTCCTGCCGCTTGGCTCTACTGTGTGTACTGGGATTCATCCAGTCCGTCTCGCTTAGGCAAACACGCCACGCCTACTATTGAGGGCAAGGCCTGTGGGAGTTTAGCACGCCATGCCTACTATTGACGGTAAGGCCTGTGGGAGTTTAGCACACCATGCCTACTATTGAGGGTAAGGCCTGTGGGAGTTTAACACGCCATGCCTACTATTGAGGGTAAGGCCTGTGGGAGTTTAACACGCCATGCCTACTATTGAGGGTAAGGCCTGTGGGAGTTTAACACGCCATGCCTACTATTGAGGGTAAGGCCTGTGGGAGTTTAGCACGCCATGCCTACTATTGAGGGTAAGGCCTGTGGGAGTTTAACACGCCATGCCTACTATTGAGGGTAAGGCCTGTGGGAGTTTAGCACACCATGCCTACTATTGAGGGTAAGGCCTGTGGGAGTTTAGCACGCCATGCCTACTATTGAGGGTAAGGCCTGTGGGAGTTTAACACGCCATGCCTACTATTGAGGGTAAGGCCTGTGGGAGTTTAACACGCCATGCCTACTATTGAGGGTAAGGCCTGTGGGAGTTTAGCACACCATGCCTACTATTGAGGGTAAGGCCTGTGGGAGTTTAACACGCCATGCCTACTATTGAGGGTAAGGCCTGTGGGAGTTTAGCACGCCATGCCTACTATTGAGGGTAAGGCCTGTGGGAGTTTAACACGCCATGCCTACTATTGAGGGTAAGGCCTGTGGGAGTTTAGGCAGCAGTCGTTACTATAGTGATGGAAAACGAACATAGGGTTTAATGCATTCACCTCTAAACCTTATTTTAGTACTTCCATGACATCATTTACCGCCACATATCCCGGCTGCACAGGGCAAGAGGGTGTCCCAGGGCGTTCCAGAAAACCAGCGCGGTGCCCCCAACTGTTCTCGTTAGCGTACTATTTTGTCCATTTACTGCCGCTTAAGTTTCCCCCAGAAACACAAGGTATGGTGTCACTGCAAGCCACTGATGTGTCACAGCGACCCTGGACGGGGGAGGAAGCCGGACGGGGGCGGAGCCGGAGGGGGGCGGAGCCGGAGGGCTGGGCTCCGCACAGACTTGTCATGGTGACAGAATGGTGTTGAGTAGACTGCCTGGAGCCTTCTGCTACCAGATGCAGAAGTATTTCACTGCCGGTAAAGTTCAGATCAGAGTGCTGGTAGTTTCAGCCGTAGTGTTATACGAATGGTACAAGGACACCATTAGTCCATCCATTTTCATTAAGAATCGCGATATTAAAATAAACTGGCGTAGTACGGTTCACCTGTCGCCTGTCGCCTGCTGTTACATCTCCAGCACCTTCACTTGACAGAACCTCTGGGGAGTTCCAGCTGGATTTGTTTAAAGCGAGGAGATAGCGGTATTTGTTTAAAGCGAGGAGATTATTGAGGAGCGGTAATTGTTTAAAGCGAGGAGATTATTGAGGAGCGGTAATTGAGAAGAGAGAACACACCTTCTGAACTCCAGCTTCATAACACTGTTTTTAAACTGCCGCCGTCTCGGCGGACGTCTTGCGAAATGGCGCTGTCTGCCTGCTCGAAACATTACCCGAGCACACCCCATAGTTACCCCAAACTGTTAAAGCGCCAGAACTCCGCTCACCTTAACGCATCGAGGATCGCTTGCTTTCCACTCATCAGTGATGGGGGCAGAGGGGTTCAATTAAACACTGCAGTTATAAGTACGTAGGTCTGTTTTTTGAAGAACGCTCGGTTGTTTACAAGCAAAATAGTTTCATTCCACACACCACGCATCCAGCAGCTCCCGGGCCATGTTCCAGGCACAATATTGTATTCTTTGCATGCTCAACCAAACGCTATCCCTGGTTTTTTTGTTTCTTGAGAAGCAATGATTAGTGAAGCTGCAGGCCTTTTCTCTCGACCTGTGGTTCTCTCCTCTTCCTCTCTCTACCTGTGGTTCTCTCCTCCTCCTCCTCCTCTCTCTACCTGTGGTTCTCTCCTCCTCCTCCTCCTCCTCTCTCGACTTGTGGTTTTCTCCTCCTCCTCCTTTTTCTACCTGTGGTTCTCTCCTCTTCCTCTCTCTACCTGTGGTTCTCTCCTCCTCCTCCTCCTCTCTCTACCTGTGGTTCTCTCCTCCTCCTCCTCCTCCTCCTCCTCCTCCTCCTCTCTCTACCTGTGGTTCTCTCCTCCTCCTCCTCCTCCTCCTCTCTCGACTTGTGGTTTTCTCCTCTTCCTTCTCTTTTCTCTACCTGTGGTTCTCTCCACCTCCTCCTCCTTCTCCTCTCTACCTGTGGTTCTCTCCTCTCTCTACCTGTGAGTCTCTCTTTCTCCTACTCCTCTCTCTCTCTCTACCTGTGGTTCTTTCCTCCTTCTCCTCCACCTGTGGTTCTCTCCTTCTCTTCCTCCTCTCTCTACCTGTAGTTCTCTCCTCCTCCTTTTTCTACCTGTGGTTCTCTCCTCTCTCTACGTTTGGTTCTCTTATTCTCCTCCTCCTCCTCCTTCTACCTGTGGTTCTCTTCTCATTTTCTCTCTACCTGTGGTTTTCTCCTCTCTCTACTTGTGGTCCTTTTTCTCTACCTGTGGTTCTTTCTTTTCAATTCATTTTCTCTCTCAGTAGAAGATGTGGTTTTTCTCTGACTGTGGTTCTCTCCTCTCAGGTGCAGTGGCCAGCACAGAGGTGAAGATGAGGCTCCAGGAGTTTGTCCTGAACAAGAAGAAAGCTTTGGCACAAAGAAACCTTAACCACTGCATGCCCAACGACCCCCGCTTCTGGTACGGGTAAGTATCAGTCTCCTAATGCACCCATGGACCAATAACAACAACCGTATCAGTCTCCTAATGCACCCATGGACCAATAACAACAACCGTATCAGTCTCCTAATGCACCCATGGACCAATAACAACAACCGTATCAGTCTCCTAATGCACCCATGGACCAATAACAACAACCGTATCAGTCTCCTAATGCACCCATGGACCAATAACAACAACCGTATCAGTCTCCTAATGCACCCATGGACCAATAACAACAACCGTATCAGTCTCCTAATGCACCCGTGGACCAATAACAACCGTATCAGTCTCCTAATGCACCCGTGGACCAATAACAACAACCGTATCAGCCTCCTAATGCACCCGTGGACCAATAACAACAACCGTATCAGTCTCCTAATGCACCCGTGGACCAATAACAACAACCGTATCAGTCTCCTAATGCACCCGTGGACCAATAACAACAACCGTATCAGTCTCCTAATGCACCCGTGGACCAATAACAACAACCGTATCAGTCTCCTAATGCACCCGTGGACCAATAACAACAACCGTATCAGTCTCCTAATGCACCCTAAAGCCACTACCTGGACCAATAACAACAACCGTATCAGTTTTCTGATGCACCCGTGGACCAATAACAAAGACTCTTTACTGACTGCCCATTTCTGTAGAAATGCCCGCCCACCTGCAACTTAAAAATAACAGTTTGTTAGATGTTCGGCAGAAATACAATATTCTATTGCTGCAGCCTGGTGTACCAGAAGCATTTAAAACCATTGTGGTGTTATTTAGGAACCTGCCTGTTTTTGGGTATCAAGGCTGCATGGATTGTATTTATTTATTTAATCAGAGTTACGAAGAGCGAAATACATATTCACCTGTGTGTGTGTGTGTGCGTCTGTGTGTGTATGTGGGGGTGCGTGCTTGCGTGCGTGTCTGTGTGTTTGCGTGTGCATGTATATGTCTGTTTGCTATAATTGATTTTCCTGCACAGCAATATATATGTAAATTTAATGGTTGAACTTTGACTATTTTATGGACATATGGTAAGAAGTAAGCTTTCTGAAAATGGTCTCAAGTTTCAAATTTTGAAATGATTGATGGCATAGGCTTTTGTGAATTGCGCAAATAAAAAGACATACATATATATACTGTATACTATGTGTAGATATATATATATATATATATACAGTGGGGACGGAAAGTATTCATACCCCTTAACTTTTTGCACACTTTATTGTGTTGTAGATTTAATTTTAAATGGATAAAATTGCCATTTTTGCCCATCAATCTACACGTAATGACAAAGTGAAAACATGTTTTTAGAGATTTTTGCTCATTTATAAAAAATCTAAAACTGAAATCTCTCATTTACATAAGTATTCATACCCTCTGCTTTAACG
>CM040398.1:595000-632500 GCA_022702515.1 Ilyophis sp. 1 JC-2022 | reverse complement strand
GGTCAGAGCGAGCGGGTGAATGTGGTTACGGTCAGGGTGAGCGGGTGAATGTGGTTACGGTCAGAGCGAGCGGGTGAATGTGGTTACGGTCAGAGCGAGCGGGTGAATGTGGTTACGGTCAGAGCGAGCGGGTGAATGTGGTTACGGTCAGGGTGAGCGGGTGAATGTGGTTACGGTCAGGGTGAGCGGGTGAATGTGGTTATGGTCAGAGCGAGCGGGTGAATGTGGTTATGGTCAGAGCGAGCGGGTGAATGTGGTTACGGTCAGAGCGAGCGGGTGAATGTGGTTACGGTCAGAGCGAGCGGGTGAATGTGGTTACGGTCAGAGCGAGCGGGTGAATGTGGTTACGGTCAGGGCGAGCGGGTGAATGTGGTTACGGTCAGAGCGAACGCATGAGCAGGCCATGTCCACACTATTGAGCTGAGAGCCTGGGCTTGTTTTGAAGTCCGCAGCTTTGAGTGCTATTAATGTCACTGACTGCAGTTTGAACTCATGGCCGTTTATTTTATTGCGGTGCTTGAGAAGAGTTATGGATGCACTCGGCTGTTGTGTTGCGTTGCTGTCAACACCTGAAAGCCACACTGGCAGTCCGCTTCAGTGGTGGTGGGAGGGCGGTGGGGGTGCTTAACTTCCTGCCCCCTTTCCCCCCGTAACCCCAGGAGGAATAAGAAAAGACAGGAAGACAGGTGCCACACGGACTGAGCTCAGACTCTGCAACACTGCAGCAGCATCGGTGCTTATTTTAATCAACACAGACACATATACACACTCTCTCTCTCTCTCTCTCTCTCTCTCTCACACACACACAGACACACCACACGCACACACCCAGTGTCTGTGTGAAGCGAGCGGATCTTGGCCATTTTGAGGTTTGATTGTAACGTCCCCATCTCTCCTCCCCTGTAGAAAGACCCAGCACAGCTCTCTGGACCAGAGCTCGCCGCCCCAGACAGGGCTGTCCGCCGCTTACAACCACCCGATCCTGGGAATGTATGACCCCAAAGACGACTTCCCGCTCCGCAAGACAGGTACGACCCATCCCTCCATTGGTATACACATCTATACCCTCCTCTTTCATCCCTCTCTCTGACTGTGTACTGTCCTCTCCCTCTCTCCTCTTCTTTCATCCCTCTCTCTGACTGTGTCCTGTCCTCTCCATCTCTCCTCCTCTTTCATCCCTCTCTCTGACTGTGTACTGTCCTGTCTCTCTCCTTCTCTATTCTATTCATCTCTCTGACTGTGTACTGTCCTCTCCCTCTCTCTTTCTCTATTCTATCTCTTTCTCTGGCTGTGTACTGTCCTCTCCCTCTCTCTTTCTCTCTCTCCTCTATTCCATCCCTCTCTCTGACTGTGTACTGTCCTCTCCCTCTCTCGATTCTATCTCTTTCTCTGGCTGTGTACTGTCCTCTCCCTCTCTCTTTCTCTCTCTCCTCTATTCCATCCATCTCTCTGACTGTGTACTGTCCTCTCCCTATCTCCTTCTGTATTCTATCCCTCTCTCTGACTGTGTACTGTCCTTTCCATCTCTCCTCCTCTATTCCATCCATCTCTCTTCTCCTCTTTCATCCCTCTCTGTGTACTCTCCTCTCTCTCCTCCTCTTTTCCATCCCTCTCTCTGACTGTGTACTGTCCTCTCTATTCTATTCCATCCTTCTCTCTGACTGTGTACTGTTCTCTCTCTCTCCTCTCTATTCAATCCCTCTCTCTGACTGTGTACTGTCCTCTCTCTCTCTCTCTCTCTCCCCTCTATTCCATCCATCTCTGACATTGAGCTGACTATGAATGGTGATTTATACCAGTGATTTAAAATGGTGATTTAAACCAGTAGGTTTGAAAGGTGCTGCTCGTGGGAGGGTCAGCTGAAGTTATGCTCGATCGCGCTAAGCCTAGCCCTGATACCGCTGACCTCAGAGAAGAGGTGTCAGGTGACCACTGTCCCCGTTTCCAGGGAGACGGGGGGCCCAATCCACCCGGTTTAAAAGATAAGGTGGAGGTGTACTGCAGGTGACGAGTTTGCAGGCTAGCACAGTCACGCAGGCATTTGGGATTTGCCCTAAAAAGGAGGAGAACACGACGCTGTGTGCGCCCTTGAATGTTTGGCCATGGATCAACAATTCCAAGAATGCTGTTCTGGCCAGAGAGAGATGTAGGTTTCGCGCCTCATGATTTTCACTTCAGTGCTGAAATAATTATACCGGTTTTTCCGTTTGATTGTCCGTTTTTGACTGCGCTATATTTGAACCACGTGCAGAATGATTCTGTGGTGTAACGGCTGAATATGTATGCCCTGCACTGCAATCATTTCAGGACGTGAAATCCAAATAAGCTGAAGACTACTGGCACAGCACAGCGCTTGTTTTGAGCGTAAACCTGTCAGACGCTGGGCCTTTGATGTGATACATTCAGTGAGAAAAATGTGTAGAAGGCAGGGACAGGTGGGAAGAGGGAGAATATTGTCCTGATTTTGTGGGCGTTGAGTCTGGAGTCGTGGCTTTTTGGGCTGTTTCTGGGGCGTGGCGTCACGTCCAGGGGCCTGAACGCAGAGTTTGGATTAGGGAATAATGCAGCCTGTGTGAGCGGCTCTCAAGGAATGTGCTCACCACTTTATAATCCTCTGCGCTGAGTGCAGACTGCTGCTTTAACCATTATCTCCCTCTGCCAGAATCACTCTGCTACTCACACCATCCCTCCTGCACACACACACACACGCACGCACGCACGCACACACACACACACACCCCCACAAACACACCCCCACACACCTATCTCCCTCTGCCAGAATCACTCAGCTACTCACACCATCCCTCCTGTGCACACACACACGCACACACACACACACACACACACACACACACACGCACGCACACGCACACGCACACGCACACACACTCACACACACACACAGACACACCCCACACACCTATCTCCCTCTGCCAGAATCACTCAGCTACTCACACCATCCCTCCTGTACACACACACACACACACACACACACACACTGTAGAGAGAGAGAGACTGGTCAGTGTGTTTCAGTGCTGCTGTAGAGAGAGAGAGACTGGTCAGTGTGTTTCAGTGCTGCTGTAGAGAGAGAGACTGGTCAGTGTGTTTCAGTGCTGCTGTAGAGAGAGAGACTGGTCAGTGTGTTTCAGTGCTGCTGTAGAGAGAGAGACTGGTCAGTGTGTTTCAGTGCTGCTGTCGAGAGGGAGATGGTGAAGGCCTTTATTTTCCCTGCTGCACCTGGGGAAAGTTCTGGAAAGTTCTACCAGCCTGCGGGGGACGGTCTGGAGGTATGAGCTCAAAATGACCCCAGTGTGCCGAAAAATCCCCAAAGCCTGCGCAGCACGAATACTCCCGCTCTCTAAATTAGTATTGCTTTCAGAGGCAAGCCCTGGGGAGGGGGCTTAAAAAGGCCCCACTGTCTTTGGGTTAGACTGCGCGGCCGTGCTTAATGAGCTCTTCTATGCAAGGCTCACCTGAGGCCCGTTAGGACACACTACGGGAGCTTATCATAAATCACGCTGGAATTGGGCTGTCAGGACCGCGCCGTACCCGCCAACCCCGCTGGGCCCGAACAATTACGGGACACCCCAGGGGTGCAGGAGAGGGGGCGCACTGGGGCCCAAACCCACAGCAGGCCCCCTGCACTCAGCGGTTAAATCCACTGGGCTTAAAGCGCTTCCATCAGGGTCATTTCGAAGATCCATTTTACACCGCAACCCCAAGGAGCCTTATCAATCATCGGAGAACACAGGTCGATCAAAATTTATTTGCTGTAATACAAGTACACATTTAATTGGCACAAAGAGCTGAACAAAGTTTGTTTTTTTCCAAGGGAAAATAAAAACAAGGGGTAATCCATGGCCAATTAGGGATAAAAGATGAAAATTATTCCCTGGAAAATTCAGCCATGAACAATCCTGTAAAACTGGCAAATATAATATAATATGATATAGTATAATATGAAACATAAATACACAGATATGAATGCGGACATGTGTCATTGTTGCTTGTGAACAGGAGTTCAGTGTCTGACATGGCAGCTCTGATTTAAGCTCTTTTCCACTGGGAAATATAACTATGACAATAAAGTTTAAATCGTTTCTCTATTATAACTGTGCACACCTGTCAATCAACGCACGCACGCACGCACGCACGCACGCACACTCACACACACACTTCCCATGGGTGCAGATGGTGCAAAGCTGTGATTGGCTGAACATTAGTGTTTTATCACGTTAAAAAGACCGATCGGAGACATAAGGCTGCCATTATCATCGAAGCACATTTTAATAGTCATTGTTGTAGTACAGACACTTTCACTGCTTTGAATTGTAATGATCTTTTTTTTATTTTACAGTCACCATGGTTGTTAGAGTTGCTGCCAGAAACGGGCTTGTTCGGGAACATTCTTTCTGTGCTTTGCGAGTGACGTTTTGGCGATCGTAGCGATCAGAGCCGATTGGGGAAATAGTAAAGGAACGAGAGTGAAAGTGCGTCCTGGCCGCGCACGTCTGAGGTAGTAATCCTGGCCGCGCACGTCTGAGGTAGTAAGGCTGTGGAATGTAGTGAGTGAAAGTGCATCCTGGCCGCGCACAAACTGCATCCTGGCCGCGCACGTCTGAGGTAGCAAGGCTGTGGAATGTAGTTATTCCCTATAGAATGTCGTTCCCTTAGTGGTGAGGCTGGGATTCTGCTGTAGATAAAACCCTGTTTACTCAAGAACTGCTGCTGCATTCCTCCAGTCAGACACATACAGAGACCTGCTGCGGCCTTCATGTCTCTCTCTCTCTCTCTCTCTCTCGCTCTCGCTCTCTCTCTCTCTCTCTCTCTCTCTCTCTCTCTCGCTCTTGCTCTCGCTCTCACTCTCTCTCCTTCCCGTTCTCTATCTCCCTCTCTCTGTTTCTCCCTCTTTTTCTCTCAATTAAATTCAGTTCAATTAAATAAAGCTTTATTGGCATGACTGCATTTGTTACAATGTTGCCAAAGCAGTTAGCAGTGAAATAGAATCGTGAAAAGAAATTAAAATAAATTGAAATGGAACAGGTAGATATGATTTTACCTGTTTTCTCTCACTCTCTCTCTCTCTCTCTCTCTCTCTCTCTCTGTACTATAAGGGGACAGATAGCTCTGTTCTGAATGGGGTATGTGGGATATCTGCAGCTTTTAAGATAACAAGTAGAAGTGTTTAGTATTTAATTGATAAATGGTAGGATGGAGTCATTCAGTAGCCAGATTAATTCCATGCCGATGACACATCCCATGTGCTTCTTACGTCCATGGTCAAAAAACTAAAACCCTTCTGACGCTCGACCTATCCGCAAGTTTGCCCCGTGGCATTTCCCTGGTTACGATCTTTGGCCCCTCCATGAATGGCCCTCACTGATCCCTCACTCGGAATGATGTCACCCGCGACGTCATCAGGAGGTGGCATCCCACCAATCAGATGACCCAAATTTATAGAGCAGAATCCAGTGTACCCGGTGGTCCGGTTATATCCCCGCCCGACCTTCGTGGATGGGCTGAGGAACTTGTTCAGATGAACATTAGCGGCTGATCCGTATCACGCTGTCCTGAGAGTATTATTCTGAAGTGCGAGCCAATGATTTAGGAGTAGCTTTTACAGTTTCCTGGTGTGTAGTGGTGACTCATCCGGCCGCGAGCCTGTTTCACATTTGTTAATGAGTAAAGCCTATTATAATTCCTGCATTGAGCCACTCTACCGTCACAGTGTGAATAGAGCCAGACCCGCTGTGCTGCCTGCGTCTGGCCCGGCTTTGTTAATGTGGAGAGCAGAGCGAGAGAGAGCTGCTTTTCTATCGCTCCATTCATCCACGCTCGCCCGCGGAGCCGGCCCTGTTCCAAACGAAACGCCTCTCCTACGCACGTTTCCGGGCGCTGGCCCGACCCGCCCCGACCCCCTGCCACCAGCTGCGTTGCCATTCCTCGTTTCCCACGGCCTTGCGAGTCGTGCCAGGGTGCATCGAGAGCGGGTTTGGAGGGGCCTACTGTACAGAGCTTTGGGGCTTTCTGTTCTTAGACACATTGAGCAGGTCTACTGTACAGAGCTCTGGGGGATTTCTGTCCTTAGACACAGTGAGCAGGTCTACTGTATAGAGCTCTGGGGCTTTCTGTCCTTAGACACAGTGAGCAGGTCTACTGTACAGAGCTCTGGGGCTTTCTGTCCTTAGACACAGTGAGAGGTCTACTGTACAGAGCTCTGGGGCTTTCTGTCCTTAGACACAGTGAGCAGGTCTACTGTACAGAGCTCTGGGGGATTTCTGTCCTTAGACACAGTGAGAGGTCTACTGTACAGAGCTCTGGGGCTTTCTGTCCTTAGACACAGTGAGAGGTCTACTGTACAGAGCTCTGGGGCTTTCTGTCCTTAGACACAGTGAGGGGTCTACTGTATAGAGCTCTGGGGCTTTCTGTCCTTAGACACAGTGAGCAGGTCTACTGTATAGAGCTCTGGGGCTTTCTGTCCTTAGACACAGTGAGAGGTCTACTGTACAGAGCTCTGGGGCTTTCTGTCCTTAGACACAGTGAGGGGTCTACTGTATAGAGCTCTGGGGCTTTCTGTCCTTAGACACAGTGAGAGGTCTACTGTACAGAGCTCTGGGGCTTTCTGTCCTTAGACACAGTGAGCAGGTCTACTGTACAGAGCTCTGGGGGATTTCTGTCCTTAGACACAGTGAGCAGGTCTACTGTGCAGAGCTCTGGGGATTTCTGTCCTTAGACACAGTGAGCAGGTCTACTGTATAGAGCTCTGGGGCTTTCTGTCCTTAGACACAGTGAGCAGGTCTACTGTATAGAGCTCTGGGGCTTTCTGTCCTTAGACACAGTGAGGGGTCTACTGTATAGAGCTCTGGGGCTTTCTGTCCTTAGACACAGTGAGCAGGTCTACTGTATAGAGCTCTGGGGCTTTCTGTCCTTAGACACAGTGAGGGGTCTACTGTATAGAGCTCTGGGGCTTTCTGTCCTTAGACACAGTGAGCAGGTCTACTGTATAGAGCTCTGGGGCTTTCTGTCCTTAGACACAGTGAGCAGGTCTACTGTACAGAGCTCTGGGGCTTTCTGTCCTTAGACACAGTGAGCAGGTCTACTGTATAGAGCTCTGAGGGATTTTGGTCATTTCTATCCATTTGCAGTGAATCTCAATGATTTCATAATGTACAGTGAATCGCAGTGATTTCATTCACGTATAGTGAATCGCAGTGATTTCATTTGCTTAGGGAATTGCAGTGATTGCATTCGCTTACAGTGAATCGTAGTGATTTAATCATTTACTGTGAATCTCAGTGATTTTTAACTTGCAGTGAATATTGAATCCCAGCTTTCGGACAATACATTACATTACATTATAGGCATTTAGCAGACGCTCTTATCCAGAGCGACTTACACAGCATTTTTGCATGTATACATAGTATCCATTCACAGCTGGATATATACTGAAGCAATGCAGGTGAAGTACCTTGCTCAAGGGTACAACGGCAGTGTCCTACCTGGGAATCGAACCTGCAACCTTTCGGCTACAAACCCAGTTCCTTAACCATTGTGCTACACAGCCGCTCCACAATACTAACATACAGTATGTGTGCTCCCTGTCAATAAGGGCTGGTAAAAAGCTTAATTATCTCTATTAAAGTGATTATTAAACTGCTCATGGGCTACGACTTCCGCGTATAATTTCACATTTAGAGCGATACTTAACTACGCCCTGCTGGTAGCTTCTCATGGTGGCTATAGCCTACCCAGCCAGAATTGTGTATTCTTAAAAAAATTAAAAATTGTGCTGTCACAGAGGCGTGTGTGTCCGTCCCAGTCTCAGTAAATTTTAACATACACCGGATTTGGTCTTAGCTGTACTTAAAACTTATTGTGAAAAACGACCCATTGTGTTATTTCTTTGTTTTGGATGGAAATCTTTGTGCAAAGTTGTGAGGAAGATTACTGATCTCATATCCGGTGCTTGCAGAGGAAGATCACTGATCTCATATCCGGTGCTTGCAGAGGAAGATCACTGATCTCATATCCGGTGCTTGCAGAGGAAGATCACTGATCTCATATCCGGTGCTTGCAGAGGAAGATCACTGATCTCATATCCGGTGCTTGCAGAGGAAGATCACTGATCTCATATCCGGTGCTTGCAGAGGAAGATCACTGATCTCATATCCGGTGCTTGCAGAGGAAGATCACTGATCTCATATCCGGTGCTTGCAGAGGAAGATCACTGATCTCTTATCGGGTGCGGTGCTTGCAGAGGAAGATCACTGATCTCATATCCGGTGCTTGCAGAGGAAGATCACTGATCTCATATCCGGTGCTTGCAGAGGAAGATCACTGATCTCATATCCGGTGCTTGCAGAGGAAGATCACTGATCTCATATCCGGTGCAATATTCCTCATTCGCTTCCCTTTCGATTTTCCCAATCCAAGATCCCGGTAAATATGGAGCAACTCAGAAAGATGTGGGGTCTGCTGTTGGACGGAGTGGACTTTAATTTATTATTCATCTCCCACCTGTGTTTAATAGGTATGGCTAAGAGCGGGAGGTGAGTAGACGCTGTGTTTATTGGCCACGTTTTCTCAAAGACGGTCTCCTGAAATGGATGCCAGTCAGGAGTGCTTAGAGGGCTGAAGAGCTGTGAGACTTTGGGCAGGTCTCCCGTAAACAGGACGTAGGCTTTTTTACAGCAGCACCTTTCATATGGAGATGGGTTCATTGCCGTATCCATTCGGGGCTCTCTCTGCATCCCAAATCAAAGGCCATTTGTCTGGCGAAGGTCCTTTCTTAGCTTTCCTGTGAAAGATCTTTGGGCCGTGATCATCGCTATTATTTATGCACAAGTCCTCTTGTGAAATGTTAATTATTAACTAACTGCAGGTGTGCTTCTGCATCGATGGCAAGTTGTTATATATAAAGCAGCTAGTGGGGCTGTGTGTCCTTCACCCAGTACAATTGGTAACCTTTCTTCATTCGAAGGTTTAGCAAAATTTGGAAGTATTGTTACTGTTTTTTTTTTTTTTTTTTTTTAAAGAAATCATTCCGAATTTCCCTATATTTATGGCAGTGTAGAAGGTGATCTCACAGTGATCACATGTCCTCTCCTCTTTGGGGCGCCAGGTTTGTTTGTGTCTTCCTGTTTCAATGGCCAGGCTGTGATCGATCACTTAGTCTCTCTCTCTCTCTCTCGCTCTCTCTCTCTCTCTCTCTCTCGCTCTCTCTCGCTCTCTCTCGCTCTCTCTCGCTCTCTCGCTCTCTCGCTCTCTCTCTCTCTCTCAATTCATTATTGGCATAATTGTATACAAACAATATCGCCAAAGCAATTATCAATAAAACAATTAACAATGACACATAACATAGGACTAATAATAACTACATTATTAATAAATAACAAAATCTACAGACAATCTACATGAATTGTTGAACGACAAACACTAATAAGGACAGTAACAATAACAATAGCCATTAACAATTCAGATAAAGGAGATGTACAGATGTCTCTGCCTCTCTCTCTCTCTCTCTCTCGCTCTCTTTCTCTCTCACTCTCTCTCTTTCCCTCTCCCACTCTCTCTCCCTCTCTCCCTTTAAAAGACACACACACCAAAATATATATGTATTTGAATAAAGATGGTCCTCTTCCGCCTCCACAATCTGGTCCTCTTCCGCGCCTGAGCTCATTGGCCCTCAGCCGCCGCCTTCTTCTGACGGACTGCATCTGGTCGCTGAACCGCTCTCCATCCATCACTGCAAAACAATGATGTACACACACAGTATAATGTGGTATAATTAGATGTGCAGTGTAGTTAGGTGTGTCACAATATCCCCTGATATTGGATCACTTCGGGGCTGGAGACTGGATTGAAAGAATTCTGCAATGTTTTAATACTTTATACTAATTGTCATAATATCCATGAATGTTCAAGAGATGTTCTGAATGAACAGGCTGAAATCATCACTGAAAATGCCCCAAATGCATATCTTTCAATGTCATTTGTCTGAACAGGCTAATCTTACTCATGTCAAAAATGTGATAGACAGTCAGGAAACAAAAGTTGAGCTCGACTATTGTTGCTGTTTAGTTCCCTTCTCCATTCATGTTTGACATGATTGATTTATGGTTTCAACAACAAATAACAAATATTTTAGACACATGAAAACAACACTAGTTAGTAAATGCTATTGATAAAAGACTACTCGTTGAGTATAAAGATAGCAAGACAGACAACAGAGCTTTATTAAAACGCCACACTAGAGTTTGAGACTACTGCGTTTAGCTTTAGTTATTATTTAGTTATCTAGTCTACACTATATAGGGAAAATATTCACATCTATCAGTGTTCATTTAGCTATGTTAATGGTATGACAGACTTTTCAAGCTAGAGCTTACACTAGCTAGCGAATTTCAAGTTACAATCTGAGAAAGTCAGTTGTACAAAATTGTTTTATACAAAATAAAAATTACTTGAAGTAATATCTATGGTTAAATATTATAAATCCCTCTTACCTCCATGGGTTGAATGGTTTTTCCCTTTATTCCCTGTCAAATAGTCAGTCAAAACTCTTTGTTCTGTGGTGTTCAGCTAAGTCTGCAGTGAGACAGCAAATGTAGATTTGAATGGTTGGCGTGCAGTATAATCTAACAATCTAGAATAAATCCCATCCCGCGCTAAAATCATCAAATTGTAGCTCATTTTGTAATTTGTAACGAGCAAAGAGCATGATTGAAGCTGTGCTCGGCAGGTCGTGTTGAGTGGGTATAGTTTATGAAGACAGCGTGATTGACGCAGTGTTTGGCAGGTCATGTTGAGTGGGTATAGTTTATGAAGACAGTGTGATTAAAGCTGTGCTCGGCAGGTCGTGTTGAGTGGGTATAGTTTATGAAGACAGTGTGATTAAAGCTGTGCTCGGCAGGTCGTGTTGAGTGGGTATTAAGTTTATGAAGACAGTGTGATTAAAGCTGTGCTCGGCAGGTCGTGTTGAGTGGGTATAGTTTATGAAGACTGTGATTAAAGCTGTGCTCGGCAGGTCGTGTTGAGTGGGTATAGTTTATGAAGACAGTGTGATTAAAGCTGTGCTCGGCAGGTCGTGTTGAGTGGGTATTAAGTTTATGAAGACAGTGTGATTGACGCCATGCTAGGGAGGTTGTGTTGAGTGGGTATAGTTTATGAAGACAGTGTGATTAAAGCTGTGCTCGGCAGGTCATGTTGAGTGGGTATAGTTTATGAACACAGCGTGATTGACGCAGTGTTTGGCAGGTAATTTTGAGTGCGTTTAGTTTATGAAGACAGTGTGATTGAAGCTGTGCTCGGCAGGTTGTGTTGAGACACAGGTCTCTCTGAATGACACGTGGCACTAAGTGATCCGAGGCAGTGCGATCAATCTCCCCAGCGTCTGAAAATAGTACAACTGCACGGAAGATTGTGTCATCTATTACTGTACCGCTATGTTAAAATGAGCTTACTTGCTGTGCTCGGAATCACCGAGCAGGGATTTATGAATATTCATGAAAGGGGCGTGACACACTGACAGAAATCCATAGACATTGTGCTGCCCATTGACACGCCCTTCATGAATATTCATAAGATGTCTAAATTTGTAATGTTTGAACTCCGGGAGGAGGGAGAGCTTTCCGTGTTAGGAACACAGGGCTGATTATCTGTTGGGTTTGTAGAGTCCTGTGAGGAGTGACGTTTCCCGCTTCTTAATTTGCCCCACTTTGCCCTGTGCTGGTTGTGCATGCTGGGAAATCAGGGGTCAGAGGTCATGATGTGACAGGCCTTTAGAAGCCTGCTCTCCATCACAGCCTGCTGATCAGAGAGCAGATCACGACCCGACTGTGATTCTCTTCTCGAACTGTTCCAGCAGAAGCCGGAATCACGCACATTCGGCCGCCAGGGACGCCGCTCGCGATGCGCGCTGCTAGGACAAACGGAAACATGCTGAAAGGAGCTGTTCTCCGACAGCTGGTGTGCGGCTGGGATGGATAAACTCAAAGATAACTCAAGACTTCACCTCTTTCACTTCCTTTAAAGGACTTTGTACATTACGTAGTCCTGCTGTACTTTGATGAGTTTTCCCAAATGGCTAAATGTGTCCACCATGGCTGCCTGTGCATTAAGACGCTTATATCTACTTTTAAAACAAAAAAAGGGAACTGGAGCCGACACACTTATCGCGGTGGTGGCGGCAAGCAAGCGTTCGCCCTTCCTTTCCAAACTACTCTTAAGTGCACTTATGGGCTCGTGAAGCGGTGGCATCCCAGGCCTGGCCCCGCGCTAATGCGCTAATGTGCTAATGAAGACGCGCACTCTCTTCCGCAGGACGATTCTGCGTTTCGCACAGAGTCTCGGACAATGCTGGGGTCAGCTCGGGGTCGCAGCGCGGCCGCCTAATTGCAGAGAGGAAATGGAGGTGGCGGTCAGGCGGAGAATAAAGCGGGCAGGGCCCCTTCTCTCTGACCTCTCCCTGAGTGTTTACCGTAAACCGGCCCCAGCCCTCTCTGTCGTCACCGCTCTGTCTGTAACACGCTTCAGCAGCCGCTAACGGTACAAGCCCTTCTCGACCAGCCTTTCACTGGAGCACAGCGCTCACGGTGCAAGCCCTTCTCAACCAGCCTTTCACTGGAGCACAGCGCTCACGGTACAAGCCCTTCTCAACCAGCCTTTCACTGGAGCACAGCGCTCACAATGACCACTGCCGTCGTGCCTGGGCCATGATCATTTTGGCCAGCATGTTTTTCCATTGCCTAACTCAGGCTGTGTGTGTGTTGTGTAAGTGTGTGTGTGTGTGTGTGTGTGTGTGTGTGTGTGTGTGTTTGTATAAGCGTGTGTGTGTGTGTGTGTATAAGTGTATGGATGTGTTTGTATAAGTGTGCGTGTGTGCGTGTGTGTGTGTGTGTGTATGTGTAAACGTGCGTGTGTGTGTGTATAATAAGTGTGGATGTGTTTGTATAAGCATGTGTGTATACGTGTGCGTGTGTGTGTGTATGTGTGTGTGTGTAGAAGTGTGTGGTTGTGTTTATATACGCATGCTTGTGTGTAAGTGTGTGTGTGTATAAATGTGTGTGGATGTGTTTGTATAAGCATGTGTGTATACGTGTGCGTGTGTGCGTGTGTGTGTGTGTGTGTGTGTAGAAGTGTGTGGTTGTGTTTATATACGCATGCGTGTGTGTAAGTGTGTGTGTGTATAAATGTGTGTGTGACGGAGCCCCTCTCTCTCCCTGCAGCGTCGGAGCCCAATCTGAAGCTGCGCTCGCGGCTGAAGCAGAAGGTGACGGAGCGTCGTAGCAGCCCACTGCTGCGCAGGAAGGACGGGCCCATCACCACCGCCAAGAAACGTTCCCTAGACATGGCGGGTGAGCTACCGAACCACACTGAACCACAACGAACCACACTGAACCATTACATTCACTTGGCAGACGCTTTTATCCAAAGCGACGTACAATAAGTGCATTCCGAAGGTCGTTGAAACAACTACAAACAGGTCTGATAAAGTGCAGTTCTATTATAACGTAACAGCTATCCATAGACATGAACATTAAGTAGAGTTCACATAGTAAGCTATGGCTAAGTTTCAAAGCAAAGTCAAATAAACTACAACATCACAATCAAGGCACTAGTGTTACATGTGTTAAAGTAGTAAGGTACAGGATACAAGACACAAGTGCTATATGAAAGTTGTACTACATTGGTAGGTTAGTCAAGGTAGAGTCTGAAGGGGTGTGTCTTCAGACCACGACGGAAAGCAGGCTGTGATTGGGCAGTTCATAGAGGAATGGGGAGTTTGTTCCACCACTGGGGAACTAGGGTTGAAAAGCGCCGCAGTCGGGATGAGCGAGAGCCGTTGGGCAGGAAATGCGAGTCGCCCTGCTGCAGCAGAGCGGAGTGGACGAGCTGGAGTGTAGTGCTGGATTGTGTCCTGTAGGAAGGAAGGGCCCATTCAGTTGGCTGCAGCATAGGCCAGAGTCAGAACTTTTAGCCTGATTGTGGCGGCGACCAGCAGCCAGTGGAGTGACCTCAACAGAGGAGTGACGTGCGAGAACCTCAGAAGGTTGAAGACAAGTCGGGCTTGCTGCGTTCTGGATCAGTTATATAGTTATCAGGCTGGTAGGATTGCTAGAATGGAGTTGCAGTAATCTAGGTGAGAAATTACCATAGTCTGGGTACGATGAGTAGCTGGGTAGAGTACGTGGTCAAATATGACAGAATGGGAGGCAGCCACCATAGTACCGTCGACAGTGATTGACAGCTCTTGTAGTGGTGAGGACCTGTGTGCCCTTATGGAAATGTAATATGCTGCAGTATATTTTATATATATTGTGAAGATAATTTTGATATATTTACAATATACCGCAGTATATTCTGCTTCAGATATCCTCTCCTTAACCTGTGTGGTAGAGTGAGGGAAATAAAGGAAGAATTGGGTGCCATCAGCAAAACTGTGGTAAGAGAAGCCACGTGAATGACTGACTGAACCAAGAGACTTAGTGTAAATGGAGAACAGCAGGGGACCCAGTACTGATTCTTGCGGGACTCCTATAACAAGGGGATGAGGTGCAGAGACAGAACCCTTCCAGGAGACGAGGTAGGATCTATCAGTGAGATACGATACAAACAAAGAGAGGGCAGTCCCAGAACTGTCCATCCCAGTGTGGAGATCAGGAGTTCATGGTTGACCGTGTTGAACGCTGCAGACAGGTCTCGGAGAATCAGGACAGAAGAGAGGGAGGCGGCTCTAGCAGTGGCGAGTACCTCCCTCACAGTCAGGAGAGCACATACCTCCCTCACAGTCAGGAGAGCACATACCTCCCTCACAGTCAGGAGAGCACATACCTCCCTCACAGTCAGGAGAGCACATACCTCCCTCACAGTCAGGAGAGCACATACCTCCCTCACAGTCAGGAGAGCACATACCTCCCTCACAGTCAGGAGAGCACTTTTGTTTGAATGCCCTGTTCTGAAGCCAGACTGATGAGGGTCCATTAAGTTGTTCTGATGGAGAAAAGCTGATAACTGGTTCACATGGCTTGCTCAAGAGTGTCAGACAGGAATGGCAAAAAAGAGACAGGATGATAGTTCCTGACATCAGAGGGGTCCAACCTAGGTTTTTTGAGGAGTGGAGTCACACGAGCAACCAGAACGAACCACATTGAACTAGACTGAACCACAACGAACAATACTGAACCAATCTGAACCAAACCAGAGCACAATGAACCAGATCAAACCACAACAAACCATACCAAAACAATCTGAACCAAACCAAACCACGATGAACCAGAAGAAATCGTACTGAACCAGATCGAACCACACTGAACCAGACCGAACCAAAACAAACCATACTGAACCAATCTGAACCTAACCAAAGCATGATGAACCATGCCAAATCACACTGAACCAGAACGAACCACAACAAACCATACTGTGACAGACTGAACCAAACCGAACCACGCTGAACCAGACCGAATCACACTAAACCAGAGCAAACCACAGTTAACCAGTCCAAACCACACTGAATCAGACCAATGCTCTGTTGTTAATCTGGTCTGTTTACTGTGCAAGGTTCTGTTAATCTGGTCTGTTTACTGTGCAAGGTTCTGTTAATCTAGCCTGTTTACCGTGCAAGGCTCTGTTAATCTGGCCTGTGCAATGTATAAGGCTCTGTTAATCTGGCCTGTTTAATATACAAGGCTCTGTTAATCTGGTTTGTTAAATTTACAAGGCTCTGTTAATCTAGCCTGTTTAATTTACATGGCTCTGTTAATCCAGAATGTAAACTGAAGCTCCAAACCTCTCCATTAAGCAGCACTGATTAAATATAGATGTAGAAAAAATTCAGAAACATTAAATGTTTTTTTTTTGTTGTTGTTTTTTTAAAGTTTTTTTAAATAAAATAATAAGAATAAAGATTTTTGGGGGCTCTTGTGTGAAAACACTACTACTTTATGCAGAGATGCACCCCACAGCCTAGAATCGAACCCTGACCACAGCACTATCAGCTGTGACTGGGAGTCCCGCCCAACATTTCAGCCATCGGGGTTTTTGTTTGCAGACTCGGCGTGCAACAGCGCCCCTGGTTCCGGTCCGAGTTCTCCCAACAACAGCTCTAACAACATCACCAATGAGAACGGGATCACCGGCTCCATCTCCAGCAGCCCAGTGGAGGTAAGGGCTGCCGGCCACACCCACTCACACCCAACGCCACGCCCGCTAGCAACCAACGCCATGCCCACTCACACCCAACGCCACGCCCGCTCACACCCAACGCCACGCCCGTTCACACCCAACGCCACGCCCACTAGCAACTAACGCCACGCCCGCTCACACCCAACGCCACGCCCACTAGCAACCAACGCCACGCCCACTCACACCCAACACCACGCCCACTAGCAACCAACACCACGCCCACTCACACCCAACCCCACTCCCAGTCACACCCAACCCCACTCCCAGTCACACCCAACCCCATTTCCAGTCACACCCAACCCCACGCCCACTCACACCAAACGTCACACCCACTCGCAGCAAATGTCACGTCCACTTGTACCCAACGCCATGCCCACTTGCACCCAATGCCACGCCCACACCACCCTGCTGCAAATAGACCTGTGCATAACTACAGGACATAAAGACAGATTTGGTAAATAGGTTTTCTAACCAAAAGCTCACGTGTTTCGGACAGGCTTTGTTAAAGCCTTCGCCAGGAGTCTACCTTCCGAAAAAACACTGGTCCACATGCAGTGATTTGGCGAGTGGCTGTCCTACACTCTGTTCCAAGACAACACGACGCTTTGTTCCTGTCACGCTGGCCGCTATTTGTGAGAATATTGTGTTTTGAAACGGGATGAGGCCCTCCTGCAGAGTGTGTTAACCAAAGATCAGTGTGTGGAATGCACGTGTGCCGGGGGGGGGCAGCCTATCGCAGTCAGGGGCCTGGGGGGGCGGCTCACGGCAGCCAGACAGGACTGTTTATTTTAACAAGGGTTTATTTGTCTGTTACAGCCGTCTCTGGCCCGCAGGCTGGCCGCTCAGGAGGGTCCTCTGAGCCAGCTGTCCCTCTACACCTCGCCCTCCCTCCCCAACATCACACTGGGCCTACCGGCCACCGGGCCCTCCAGCGTGAGTCTACCTCTCTCTCTCTCTCTCTCTCTCTCTCTCTCTCTCTCTCTCTCTCTCTCTCTCAATCTCTACACCTCACCCTCCCTCCCCAACATCACACTGGGCCTACCAGCCACCGGGCCCTCCAGCGTGAGTCTACCTCTCTCTCTCTCTCTCTCTCTCTCAATCTCTACACCTCACCCTCCCTCCCCAACATCACACTGGGCCTACCGGCCACCGGGCCCTCCAGCGTGAGTCTACCTCTCTCTCTCTCTCTCTCTCTCTCTCTCTCTCAATCTCTACACCTCACCCTCCCTCCCCAACATCACACTGGGCCTACCGGCCACCGGGCCCTCCAGCGTGAGTCTACCTCTCTCTCTCTCTCTCTCTCTCTCTCTCTCTCTCTCTCTCAATCTCTACACCTCACCCTCCCTCCCCAACATCACACTGGGCCTACCGGCCACCGGGCCCTCCAGCGTGAGTCTACCTCTCTCTCTCTCTCTCTCTCTCTCTCTCTCAATCTCTACACCTCACCCTCCCTCCCCAACATCACACTGGGCCTACCGGCCACCGGGCCCTCCAGCGTGAGTCTACCTCTCTCTCTCTCTCTCTCTCTCTCTCTCTCTCTCTCTCTCAATCTCTACACCTCACCCTCCCTCCCCAACATCACACTGGGCCTACCGGCCACCGGGCCCTCCAGCGTGAGTCTACCTCTCTCTCTCTCTCTCTCTCTCTCTCTCTCTCTCAATCTCTACACCTCACCCTCCCTCCCCAACATCACACTGGGCCTACCGGCCACCGGGCCCTCCAGCGTGAGTCTACCTCTCTCTCTCTCTCTCTCTCTCTCTCTCTCTCTCAATCTCTACACCTCACCCTCCCTCCCCAACATCACACTGGGCCTACCGGCCACCGGGCCCTCCAGCGTGAGTCTACCTCTCTCTCTCTCTCTCTCTCAGCTGCGCACCTGAATGTACTGAATGACCAGGTTATCCCATCGATGGGCATATTCCAGGACTACAATGCCAAGATTCATTAAGCTCATATTGTGAAAAAGTAGTTCAGGGAGCATGAGGAATCATTTTCACACATGAATGAGTCCTGACCTTAACCCCATTGAAAGTCTTTGGGATGTTCTGGAGAAGACTTTACGGAGTGGTTTGACTCTCCCGTCATCAATACAAGATCTCAGCCAAAAATTTATGCAACTCTGGACGGAAATAAATGTTCTGACGTTACATAAGGTTGTTGAAACAATGCCACGATGAATGCTTGCCGTAATCAAAGCTAAAGGCGGTCCAACGAAATATTAGAGTGTGCAACCTTTTTATTGGCCAGGTAGTGTATCTGGCAACAGAGTGATGGTTTGAGGCTTGTTTAGACAACCGTGTATCCCATACTGTTCCAGTGTAATTTACAGCTAAATCTAATCCCCCCCCCCAATTCCCATAGAGATTCATTGAGAAGTTATAGTATCGCTTGTAAGAGTACCAGAAAATGGTTCAAAAAGGTACAACAGGTTGTATAATTTCTAAACGGTTCATCCGATATGGATGAAAATACCCTCAAATTAAAGCTGACAGTCTGCACTTCAACCTCATTGTCATTGTATCCTTTCAAACTCAAAGTGCTAGAGTACAGAACCAAAATAACAAAAAATGTGTCACTGTCCAATAAATTATGGTGCTCGCTGTACATACACATACATACATACATACACACACACACACACACCCACATACATGCATACATACACATCAATAATGCTATTATGAAGTGTATTGTATAAAGAAAATGGAACATATTTAAAGAGAAAATAATGAAGAAATAATCTCTACCTTTCTCACTCACAATCTCTTTTTCTTTCTCTCACTATCACACTATCTCTATTTTTGTCCTCTCACCTTCTTTTTCTTTCTATTTCTTTCTTTCGCTTTAATTTCAAATGCACATGCAACATTGCAAAAGTGTACAGCAATATATTCTAACTGTATCATGGATTAGTACTCATTACACACTCTACAACTTCTCTCTTTTTCTCCTCCCTCTCACTGATAATCATTCGCTTGTTCTTTATCTTCCTCTCCCCCTCTTCCTCTCTCTCACCCACCCCCCTCTCATTCTCTTTCTGTCTTTTCTTTCTCTTCTGCCACTCGCCAGGATTTTTGCACATTTGGGCTTTTTCTAGAACAATCCACAGAGAGGGTCCAGTCTAGACTGTTAGAGCTCCATGTGCTGCTTTTCAGGGCCTCTTTGATGGCCTCTTGACTGTGAGAGGGCTGGTGACGCACACGACTTCCTCCGAGCCAGCGTTTAACGTTAACATCCACGCTAAGCTCAACATGACCTTTTCAGCCTGTTAAGATCAGCTGCCTTTATTGGCATGAGAAGAGTACATTTACACTGCAAAAGCACAGGCTATCGTAACAACCAACAACAAAACAAGCACAGGCTATCGTAACAACCAACAACAAAACAAGCACAGGCTATCGTAACAACCAACAACAAAACAAGCACAGGCTATCGTAACAACCAACAACAAAACAAGCACAGGCTATCGTAACAACCAACAACAAAACAAGCACAGGCTATCGTAGCAACCAACAACAAAACAAGCACAGGCTATCGTAACAACCAACAACAAAACAAGTACAGGTTATCGTAGCAACCAACAACAAAACAAGCACAGGCTATCGTAGCAACCAACAACAAAACAAGCACAGGCTATCGTAACAACCAACAACAAAACAAGCACAGGCTATCGTAGCAACCAACAACAAAACAAGCACAGGCTATCGTAACAACCAACAACAAAACAAGCACAGGCTATCGTAACAACCAACAACAAAACAAGCACAGGCTATCGTAGCAACCAACAACAAAACAAGCACAGGCTATCGTAACAACCAACAACAAAACAAGCACAGGCTATCGTAACAACCAACAACAAAACAAGCACAGGCTATCGTAACAACCAACAACAAAACAAGCACAGGCTATCGTAACAACCAACAACAAAACAAGCACAGGCTATCGTAACAACCAACAACAAAACAAGCACAGGCTAATGTAACAACCAACAACAAAACAAGCACAGGCTAATGTAACAACCAACAACAAAACAAGCACAGGCTATCGTAACAACCAACAACAATGTTTAACAAGTAATAATAATGTATCAAGTCCAAAAACATGCATGTTAGGCTAACTGGCGGGTGATAACAGGGCACTTCTGTAAAAGAGCATGCATGCTCAGTCAACCTACCCTGTATAACTGAAGGTAAAAAATAAAAAATTGCATACAGAAAGAACAAATATTCTACAGCCCTTTACAGAAATGGTATGCAGCCTATTGCAACATTTTTTAAATATTTTTTGGGGAAAACACTAAAATAAATATATTTCCCAGCAGTGTATATACGACAATAATTTGGATATTTACACATGCATTCTAAGCACTGATAACTTCTTTACAAACTAGCCTCAAACCATCACTGTGCTGCCAGATATGCACTAGGTATCGATGGGTCACTTTAAGGGAGAAACAACCCTTCAAGTCATCCATCCATATCTACTGCATATCTGGCAGCAGAGTGATGGTTTGAGGCGGTAAAAATGAAGGGGCCGCATGACGTTTGGCATTTATACTTGGGGTGAAGGTCTGCGATGAGGGTCCGGTTGTCTCTATGGTAACGAGACGACAACCTCTGACCGTTCCTTTACATTTCGAATAGACTACTTGGCAGTGCTCTGTGAAATTATTGAAATTGCGGAGGTGGAAGAACATTTAAAACATATCCATGACAATTGACAATTATTTTAGGCATTCCATCTGGCTGTCCAATCAGACTGCGTGACAAAGTATGACGTTGTCTGCGACATAGCAACATTCTAGAGGTGCGCGACACTGAGAAAAAGTGTAGAGCGACACTATTTTCAGTTGGAAATACGTAAAGTTGTCGAAAGGGTAGTTCGACGAAGTTTAAATTAGGTTTTACAGCCATTTAGCCAACCATGGGGTTCAATACTATTCCCGTGTAATTTACAGCTTAATATAGTCCCACCCCCAATACCCATAGAGATCCATTCAAATGCAGAGAGGTTATAGTATCGCTTCTAAGAGTACCTGAAAATAAGATATCAATCATTTTTTTGTATATCCTTTTATACCCAGTCATGATAGCATCACCTGTTTACCTATAGAATGTTCCACATTTTTCATATTTTGAATTTATCAGTTTTTTGCTCCTGTTCCTTCTTTTTGGGAACGTGTTGCAGGCATCAAATTTGGAATTAGTGTACACTGATTTTGCAAAAATCAATAAAGTTGATAAGGTAAAACATTAAATATCTTTTTTTGTTCAATTAAATATATGTAAAAGATAATTTACAAATCTCTCAGGACATTTGCACCAGGACGTACTGATGTTATTCTCTGGTCTGCAGGGAGGGTCCAGCCAGCAGGACGGGGATCGCTTGGCCATGGCCGGCCTGCCTATAACCACTTCCTTCATTCCGGGGGCCCACCTGCCCTCATACCTGGATCGGGATGGGGGGAATGCACACAACCCCCTCCTCCAGCACATGGTGCTCCTAGAGCAGTCAGCCGCACAGAATCCTCTGGTGACGGGTACGAGAGCACCCTGCCACCTCCCTCCCTCTCTCCCTCCCTCCCTCCATCCCTCCCTCCCTACCTCTCTACCTCCCTCCCTCCATCCCTCCCTACATCCCTCCCTCCCTCCATTCCTCCCTCCCTACCTCCATCCCTCCCTACCTCCCTACCTCTCTACCTCCCTCCCTCCATCCCTCTCTACCTCTCTACCTCACTCCCTCCATCCCTACCTCTCTACCTCACTCCCTCCCTCCCTCCCTCCCTCCCTCCCTCTCTCCCTCCCTCCATCCCTCCCTCCATCCCTCCCTCCCTCCATCCCTCCCTCCCTACCTCTCTACCTCCCTCCCTCCATCCCTCTCTACCTCTCTACCTCACTCCCTCCATCCCTCCCTCCATCCCTACCTCCCTACCTCACTCCATCCCTCCCTCCATCCCTCCCTCCCTACCTACCTCCATCCCTCCCTACCTACCTCCCTCCCTCCATCCCTCCCTCCCTACCTCCATCCCTCCCTACCTACCTCCCTCCCTCCCTCCCTACCTCCATCCCTACCTCCCTCCCTCCATCCCTCCCTCCCTACCTCTCTACCTCCCTCCCTCCATCCCTCCCTCCATCCCTCCCTCCCTACCTCTCTACCTCCCTCCCTCCATCCCTCCCTACCTACCTCCCTCCCTACCTCTCTACCTCTCTACCTCACTCCCTCCATCCCTCCCTCCATCCCTACCTCTCTACCTCACTCCCTCCCTCCCTCCATCCCTCCCTCCCTACCTCCCTCCCTCCCTCCCTACCTCCCTCCCTACCTCCCTCCCTCCCTACCTACCTCCATCCCTCCCTCCATCCCTCCCTACCTCCATCCCTACCTCCCTCCCTCCATCCCTCCCTCACTACCTCGATACCTCCCTCCCTACCTCCATCCCTCCCTCCCTACCTACCTCCCTCCCTCCATCCCTCCCTCCCTACCTACCTCCATCCCTCCCTCCCTACCTACCTCCCTCCCTACCTCCCTCCCTCCATCCCTCCCTCCCTACCTACCTCCATCCCTCCCTCCCTACCTACCTCCCTCCCTCCCTCCCTACCTCCATCCCTCCCTCCCTACCTCCCTCCCTCCATCCCTCCCTCCCTACCTACCTCCATCCCTCCCTACCTACCTCCCTACCTACCTCCCTCCCTCCCTCCCTCCATCCCTCCCTCCCTACCTCTGCAGAATCCAGGTCTATTGAATGAGTGCAGCCGTGTGCAGAATCCAGGTCTATTGAATGAGTGCAGCCGTGTGCAGAATCCAGGTCTATTGAATGAGTGCAGCCGTGTGCAGAATCCAGGTCTAGTGGCGGTTTAATGTGGTCCCCCCTCGGTGGTGTCTATCAGATGGAGAGGTTCAGGTTCTTGCCCAGTAACAGTACTGAGGTACTTAAATGCGTGTTTACTGAGGCTTCACCCAGATAAGAAAAAAACAATCCAAAGGATGTGCGCTCCGTTAAGAAAGCTCACGGAAAGTGAAGGGGTTTGAACGTATCCTCGTACCCGAGATTAAGCTTCCATAAACACAGCACTGCCCACGCCCATCCAACGAGAGCGAAAGTGGGGTCCCGCCGGTGGAACGCGATCCGCGGGGACGGGCGGTGCTCTTGGGCATCGGCGGGCAGTAGAACAAGCGGTTGGGTCTGTGTGGAGTGGGCGTGGGCGCAGAGGTGAGCTCTGGGCATCGGCGGGCAGTAGAACAGTCGGTTGGGTCTGTGTGGAGTGGGCGTGGGCGCAGAGGTGAGCTCTGGGCATCGGCGGGCAGTAGGACAAGCGGTTGGGTCTGTGTGGAGTGGGCGTGGGCGCAGAGGTGAGCTCTGGGCATCGGCGGGCAGTAGAACAGGCGGTTGGGTCTGTGTGGAGTGGGCGCAGAGGTGAGCTCTGGGCATCGGCGGGCAGTAGGACAAGCGGTTGGGTCTGTGTGGAGTGGGCGTGGGCTCAGAGGTAAGCTCTGGGCATCGGCGGGCAGTAGGACAAGCGGTTGGGTCTGTGTGGAGTGGGCGTGGGCTCAGAGGTGAGCTCTGGGCATCGGCGGGCAGTAGGACAAGCGGTTGGGTCTGTGTGGAGTGGGCGTGGGCTCAGAGGTGAGCTCTGGGCATCGGCGGGCAGTAGAACAAGCGGAACTAGTCTGTTACCGCTCACAAAATCCAAGCTCTAATAAAAAATTCATAATGATAACTAATGATATAACTTTCAAAGTAGTATTTAGCACCCTAAGAACAGGAGCATGTGTATTGGGGGGGCTCATGAATGAGGGGGTAACCCATACAGCGTTGTGTTCCAGGCCTGGGAGCCCTTCCACTGCAGACCCCCTCCATCCACAAACTGCGTCAGCACCGTCCCCTGGGGCGCACGCAGTCGGCCCCCCTGCCCCAGAACAGCCAGGCCCTGCAGCAGCTGGTAGTTCAGCAGCAGCACCAGCAGTTCCTGGAGAAACACAAGCAGCAGTTCCAGCAACAGCAGCTACACATCAGCAAGGTGAGCCCCGCCCACACTCCCATCGCCACAGCAACCAGGAGGATGCAGCCTCCATATATGGTCATGGCTGTGTTTTTTGTCTCTCTCTCTCTCTCTCTCTCTCTCTCTCTCTCTTTCTCTCTCTCCCTCTGTGTCCCCTGTGTTACCACGCCCGAGGAGCAGAGTTGCGAGACGCTCGGGACGGTTTTATTTTCTCCCTCGGTCTCCTGACGCAGCGTCTCCCCAGCGATCGCGGGTGATGACTCACGATTTATCGCTGCTCTCTTACATTGCTACATCCCTTTCCCTTCCACAGCCCATGCCCCCCCCCCCCCCCCCCCCCCCCCCCCGCCACTTCAGGGCAGTGATTCAGTGGGAAGGCGCGCGGACGACGGGAATTATGAATGAAGTGGAAATAGATCCCTGGGGAGTGGTGACAGGGGGGTAAACCCTGACCAATAGTCAGGCTGTTGTTGTGGCTGAAAGAGGTGTGTGTGCCGCAGGGCCCATTTACAGCGCTTCCTCTTTCAGGAGTGTGAAGAGATGTTTTATTACATTTGCATGAAAGATTCCCACAGATCCATGCACTATAGCACTATAGCACTACTATAGTATCCATCTGTATAAATGGATAATATACATAAAAGAAATGCTAAGAAGTTGTGTAAGTCGCTCTGGATAAGAGCGTCTGCTAAATGTCTGTAATGTAATGTAGCACAAGTCTGTATGTGTGTGTGTGTGTGTATGTGTGTGTATGATGTGTGTGTGTGTGTGTGTATTTGATGCATGTGTATGTGTGTGTGTGTGTGTGTGTGTATGTGTGTGTATGATGTGTGTGTGTGTATTTGATGCATGTGTGTGTGTGTATTATGCATGTGTGTGTTTGTGTGTGTGTGTGTGTGTGTGATGTGTGTGTGTGTGTGTATTTGATGCATGTGTATGTGTGTGTGTGTATGATGTGTATTTGATGCATGTGTATGTGTGTGTGTATGATGTGTGTGTGTATTTGATGCATGGTGTGTGTGTGTATTTGATGTATGTGTGTGTGTGTATGATGTGTGTGTGTGTATTATGCATGTGTGTGTTTGTGTGTGTGTGTATTTGATGCATGTGTGAGTTATAATGTGTAAAGTAAAGCAGTGTAAATAGCTGAGAGGAGAGAGTACAGTGCGCTTCCCCTTTAAGAGTGAGAGAAGAGAGTACAGTGCGCTTCCCCTTTAAGAGTGAGAGAAGAGAGTACAGTGCGCTTCCCCTTTAAGAGTGAGAGAAGAGAGTACAGTGCGCTTCCCCTTTAAGAGTGAGAGAAGAGAGTACAGTGCGCTTCCCCTTTAAGAGTGAGAGAAGAGAGTACAGTGCGCTTCCCCTTTAAGAGTGAGAGAAGAGAGTACAGTGCGCTTCCCCTTTAAGAGTGAGAGAAGAGAGTACAGTGCGCTTCCCCTTTAAGAGTGAGAGAAGAGAGTACAGTGCGCTTCCCCTTTAAGAGTGAGAGAAGAGAGTACAGTGCGCTTCCCCTTTAAGAGTGAGAGAAGAGAGTACAGTGCGCTTCCCCTTTAAGAGTGAGAGAAGAGAGTACAGTGCGCTTCCCCTTTAAGAGTGAGAGAAGAGAGTACAGTGCGCTTCCCCTTTAAGAGTGAGAGAAGAGAGTCCAGTGCGCTTCCCCTTTAAGAGTGAGAGAAGAGAGTCCAGTGCGCTTCCCCTTTAAGAGTGAGAGAAGAGAGGGAATGAGGGAGGTGAAAAAAGAAAAGCTTGTTTGGAAAAGAGGACGGGGATGAGGCAACTGCAGAGCCCTCTGACGTCAATGCTGTTCCCTTGGCGCAGAGCCAGGAGCCGCGCTGGTGCTCACTCAAACACACGCCTTTGATGTGCTGCCGGGCTGTCAGTGGCATGGTGACGGCCCTGGACACAGCTGCCCCTGGACCTACCCCAGAGCAGCCTGCAGATTCCTCCTCTCTGTCTCTGTCTCTCTCTCTCTCTCTCACTCACTCACTCACTCACTATCTCTCACCCACTCACTCACTCACTCACTCACTCACTCATTCACTCATTCTCTCTTTATCTCTCTATCTCACTCACTCACTCTCTATCTTTCTGACTCTGTCTCTCTCTGCCTCTTTTTCTCTCTTTTTCTCTCTCTTTCTTTCTCTCTCTCTCTCCTGTTTCCTCCCTTAATGAGCGATTTGATCATTAAACAGAACTACACTTTGTTTTCCTGTTGTAGAGAGACTCGTGTGTTATAATGAAGACATTCTGCTTAATCTGTGGGAAATAAACCAAACAGAAATACTTTATTTATTGTTTTTGTTTTTTTCACATAAGCTGTGAAGTGGTTTAGATGTGAATATGTTTTTATTTTTTATTTCTGTAAATATGAATGCAGGCGAGCCATTGCGGTTGTGTTGAGTGACTCACCTCTGGGCGTTTCTATTAGGAAAAATACAGGATTCCTTTCGGGACTCCCCCCACCCCCCGCTGATGAATCGAGGTGTTTACCTCAGGGCTGAAGACGTCTGGGCCGGGGGGAGGGGGGTTCTTCACGCTTGGTCAGCTGGGGAGCACCGATGCTGAGCCGAAAATCTATCCTCTTACCCTACTGGGAATCTGTGCAACTTGGCCTCTGCCTGTATTGAGTATACTAAGGGCGCTTTCACATATGGCTCTCTGATCCGTTTCCTGGAGCGTTTAGAGGCCTGATCCTTTTCACAATGCATATGTGTAAGGGAACTGAACCCTGGCCCAAGCAAATCCTGGTACCTGTAGCGGAGGTCTGTCCAGGATACGATTCCTAGTACCAGGTATTATGACAGTGAGGCCTATTCAGATGGCCTTACAAGGCTAGCACTCCATGATTTCATAGCCTAAGGTTATCCAATCCCAAGCTTCTGTTCAGCCCAGCCCCCTTATCCAACCAATCAAGTAATGAATATCCTCAGTCATATATATATATATATATATATATATCCTCAATCTTCTGGGGGTGTTCTCAGGACAAATTGCGTGTCGGAAGCTGATGGGGATGTTGGAAGCTGATGGGGGTGTTTTTTAGGACACTTTTGGTGTAGGAAGCTGATGTGGATGTTGGAAGCTGATGTGGATGTTGGAAGCTGATGGGTGTAGGAAGCTGATGGGTGTAGGAAGCTGGTGGGGGTGTTTTTTAGGACACTGGGTGTAGGAAGCTGATGGGGGTGTTTTTTAGGACACTGGGTGTTGAAAGCTGATGGGGGTGTAGGAAGCTGATGGGTGTAGGAAGCTGATGGGGGTGTAGGAAGCTGATGGGTGTAGGAAGCTGATGGGGGCGTTGTTGGCCTCTCTCTTTGCTGTCCTGCAGATGATGGCCAAACCTAACGAGCCGAGCAGACAGCACGAGAGTCACCCGGAGGAGACGG
The DNA here is from genome assembly GCA_022702515.1 of Ilyophis sp. 1 JC-2022. NCBI lineage: Eukaryota > Metazoa > Chordata > Actinopteri > Anguilliformes > Synaphobranchidae > Ilyophis > Ilyophis sp. 1 JC-2022. The sequence continues at coordinate 604,941 of CM040398.1, read as the reverse complement.
AGGAAGAGCTGAGGGAACACCAGGAGGGCCTCCCGCGCGGCGTTACCATAAAGCAAGAGCCACTGGAGGACCCTGAGGAGGACCAGCTACAGCAGAGAGAGAGACAGGCCGAGCAGGAGCTGCTCTTCAGACAAGTGAGAGACACACATGCACATGAACACATACGCACACACATGCACATGAACACATACGCACACACTACGCACATGAACACATACGCACACACTACGCACATGAACACATACGCACACACTACGCACGCGAACACATACGCACACACTACGCACGCGAACACATACGCACACACTACGCACATGAACACATACGCACACACTACGCAGGCGAACACATACGCACACACTACGCACGCAAACACATACGCACACACTACGCACGCGAACACATACGCACACACTACGCACGCGAACACATACGCACACACTACGCACGCGAACACATACGCACACACTACGCACGCGAACACATACGCACACACTACGCACGCGAACACATACGCACACACTACGCACGCGAACACATACGCACACACTACGCACGCGAACACTACGCACGCGAACACATACGCACACACTACGCACGCGAACACATACGCACACACTACGCACGCGAACACATACGCACACACTACGCACGCGAACACATACGCACACACTACGCACGCAAACACTACGCACGCGAACACATACGCACATGAACACATACGCACACACTACGCATGCAAACACATATGCACACACACACACATGTGCCCACGCACACACACACGCACACACACACACACATATGCACACACACACACACACACACGCACGCACACACACACACGCACACACTACGCACGCACACACACACGCACACACACACACACAGTAAAATAGCTCCCAGCCGCCCTGTTCCCCTGCAGTACTGTGAGATGTGATTGAGCGGCACCTGAAGAGGCAGCAGCTGAGGCGCAGTTCCCCCAACCCCCCCCTCTCTCGGTGACGGGGTACTGAACCTGTTCTGAACATTTTGCGCCCACCCTCCCCCCAGCGATTGGTGCTGGGCCAGGGTCTCTTTGGTGGGGGGGGGTTGTTCATTTACCCCATCACCCGAGTTACACCGTGCTGTGTTACTGTCACTATGCGACAGGTGATCTCAGGAAGAGGAACGGGGCTGATTCTGATTGGTCTAGAGTACACAGAGGACACACTGTGTGCCTGGGTCCATTGTGTTCATATTTCTGAGGGCACTCTTTAAATAATAATGTATTTTATATTATTATACGCACATTAACTTAGCAGCCGTGCCACACTGTGCCCTTCTCAAGGCCTGGTACCTGCTCAGGAGCCCTGGAGAAACTGCTGCTTGTGCAGTTAGCAGGGGGCGCTCTTCTCTCCAGCACAGTGATGGGGACACTGTGCTCTAGAAGGTGCTGTCCTTCAGACTCACTGTGGTCATTAAAGATGAAAAGTACGGGGGGGGTTAACCCCTGTGTCCTGCCCAATTTCCCGCCAAGACTGGTTCTCGATATCTGGCCACCCAACCATTCCCTATATCTGATTGGCTACACCTAATCACCCCCTACATCTGATTGGCTACACACTCCCTTGTATTCTGTCACTACTTTGATTCCCCAGGTGCAAAAGACTGAGCTGACCTACCTGTCTAAATATTGGTGAGGTTAAATTAAAATGAAGGTGTGCAGGATGTCTATTAAAGTCAGTCCAGTTACCATCAACTCCATTATGAAGAGTACCTCATGAATCAAACCCCAATGCCACAATCTATCCCACAGTAAATAATCACTCTACAACAATATTCATTGAATCATCTAATAGTCTAATAGTCGGCTGCAGTTTCCTCCAGGGAGGAGTATTCTATTAGAGTCTCCTCCCTGAGGAGTTTATTTTAGTCTGGGCCATTCTCTACATGTTCTCTCCACTTTCTTTAGGTAATTCTGTTCAGTTTTTTGTTCTATGGTGGTTTCCTTCCCTGAAGTATGCCAGGAGTCTTCACTCAGCCATTCCTGTTATATAAATGGCTGTGCTATTGGTTTGCAAAGATCGCCACCTGCTGGCCGTGTCGTGTACATGCATTTAAATTTGAACTGAAGCTTTGTAAAGTGCACAGACACGACTATCACTTTATTTTGCTCTGAGAAGAAAACATGTGTTATGGTCTGTGTTTTTATCTGACCTGTGTTGAGGTGAAGGTGAGTTGAGCATTGCGTGGACTCACCAATATTATTGAGTTTTGTGGGTGTTTAGGTGAAGGTGTGTTGAGCATTGCCTGAGCTGTGTTGAGTTGTGCGGGTGTTGAGGTAAACGTGTGTTGAGCCGTGCTTGACTCTCTCTCTGGTTTCTCACCCGAGTAGCAGGCCTTGCTTCTGGAACAGCAGAGGATCCACCAGCTGAGGAACTACCAGGCCTCCATAGAGGCGGCCGGCCTGTCCGTCACCTTCGCTGGGCACCGCCCCCTCTCCAGAGCGCAGTCCTCCCCGGCGTCTGCCAGCTTCCCCATCACCGTCCAGGAACCGCCCACAAAGCCTCGCTTCACCACCGGTCAGTGCCCTTTATTTCAACCTCTTACCCCTTTCTCACCTTCCTCACTCTCTTTCTCCCCCCCTCCCTCCCTCTCTTTCTCCCTCTCTCCCTCCCTCCCTCTCTCCCTCTCCTCTCTCCCTCCCTCTCCTCCCTCTCTCTCTCTTTTTCCCTCTCTCCCCCCCTCCCTCCCTCTTTTTCTCCCCCCCTCCCTCCCTCTCTTTCTCCCTCTCTCTCCATCCATCCCTCTCTCCCTTTCTCCCTCTCTTTCTCTCTTTCGCCCTCTCTCCCCTCTCTTCCTCTCCTCTCTTTCTCCCTCTCTCCCCCCCTCCCTCCCTCTTTTTCTCCCCCCTCCCTCCCTCTCTTTCTCCCCCCCTCCCTCCCTTTCTTTCTCCCTCTCTCTCCATCCCTCCCTCCCTCTCCTCGCTTTCTCCCTCTCTCCCCTCCCTCCCTCCCTCTCTCTCTTTCTCCCTCTCCTCTCTCCCTCCCTATCTCTCTCTCTCTCTCTTTCTCTTTGCTTCTCTTACTCGTCTCCCATCCTCCCTCCCCCCGTCCTGGAGGCACCGCAGTGTGTTACCCAGGGCGACCGTGCTCTCACCACTTGAGAAACAGGAGCCAAGCGCTGCGACTCTGCCACAATCCGGCCCATCTCTCCTGTCACCGGACCACTCCGGAACGTTCTGAGGAGTGGTAAACTCCCTGGATGGGCCCCGCTGTATGGCCTCAGCCCGCACGGCAGCATGGGGGGAGTTCCGCTGCGGAAAGCGGGGCGCAGTCCACACCCGCAGCCGTCTTCCCGCCGAAGGCTTAGTGCTCCGGCTTAGTGCTCCGGCTTGGCCCTCTGCCGCTGTGATTAATGACTCTTTCACTCAGAACTGATCAATTGTCTTTGAGCGCTGCGTTGGGCCTGCTGCCGCCTGCATTCTGATGAGTGTTTGGGACACGGGAGCACCCAGGAACTCAACAGCACACTGACATACATGACAATAAATCACAACTGTTTATTCCCAAGGGCCATTCGTTTTTTTGTCTTTTTTGTTAATCTGTGTGTGTATGTGTGTGTGTGTGTGTGTATGTATGTGCGTGTCCTGCAGGGCTGGTGTATGATACTTTGATGCAGAAGCACCAGTGCATGTGTGGAAACACTAACACACACCCGGAACACGCCGGACGCATCCAGAGCATCTGGTCCCGTTTGCAGGAAACGGGACTGCGCAGCAAGTGTGAGGTACTGTCCAGGGCAGGGGCAGGGTGGGGCACGGGTGGGGCACGGTGGGGTAGAGGCGGGGTGGTGTGGGGCAGGTGTGGGGTGGGGTGGTGTGGGGCAGGGTGGTGTGGGGCAGGGTAGGGGCAGGGTGGGGTGGTGTGGGGCAGGGTAGGGTGGTGTGGGGCAGGGTAGGGGTAGTTGTTTTGCTTCTTATGTGTAGTCTTTCCTTCATTCGGAGTATTGATCGCTGCATTTACAGTCGCAAGTGTGTGTTTCTACCCCCTCAGAATGAGTCATGAATTCTGCATTAATTATGTATGTGTTATATCTCCTCTGATCTGCAGAGGACGCTGTTAAGCCAGACGAAACCTACTGCATATCCCTGTATTTATCAAAAGTCTATAAAAATATGTGTTTGTTGAAGAAGAGGCTGTTATTCAGGTCTTTAGAGGCCTCGCTTTAAAGGGCCGCTCTTAGTCAGATATGGACGTTCAGCGGCCAGTCTGCTGCTTATCACCGCTTGCACCTGTCGCACCTGCCATCTTTTGGAATAATTCCTGCAATATTTGGTGATTAAACCTAATCACATGGCCGGCCTCGCTGGGTTTAATCCCTCCGGAACGTTATTTTCTGCGTCAACACTGCATGTGGTCACTGGCTGTTTTTCACGGACGGTAAAACGTTTAGCTGAGCTCCACCCCTGTAGTCCTGAAGGTGAAAGCGATGCCGCAGCTAAACGTGGCCTCGTCGCTAATGCCGCTAATCCACTGTGGGGGGAGGGGGAGAGGGGGCCGTATAACTTGTGCCGTGGCGCACGCTCCCCCCCCCCGGCAGCGGCCATTAAATTTAAAATGCAATGCGCCTTGCTGCAGGTGTGACCTTCCCCAGCCCAGCGGGGCTTGTTTTCCCCCATGCGTGAACAGAGCGGCCCCCACTCCGTCCGGACGCACGCTGCCTGGCCAAACGACTACAGAGGGAGAAATAATCTTTTTATGGACGATATTTCATTAGTGCTTTCCTCTGCGTTCTCCTACATGTAGGGTTTTAGGGTAAATTCTAAAACTACAGGCCTGCTGGAGAGATTATATAGATGTGGGAAGTGCTGCACTGTGAGTGACAGTGGCTCTGGGGCTCCAAACTGCCGCTGGAACTGAAATGGAGACTATTATACTAACATTCTGTATAATGTTAGAAGATAATATATGTTAGAGTATGTTTGGTTATGGGTAAATTGTGTAGTGTGGGTTATGGGTAAATTGTGCAGTGAGGGTTATGGGTAAAGTGTGTAGTGAGGGTTATGGGTAAAGGGTGTAGTGAGGGTTATGGGTAAAGTGTGTAGTGAGGGTTATGGGTAAAGGGTGTAGTGTGGGTTATGGGTAAAGGGTGTAGTGAGGGTTATAGGTAAAGGGTATAGTGACGGTTATTGGTAAAGTGTGTAGTGAGCGATATGGGTAAAGGGTGTAGTGAGGGATATGGGTAAAGTGTGTAGTGAGGGTTATGGGTAAAGTGTGTTTTGAGAGTTATGGGTAAAGGGTGTAGTGAGATTTATGGGTAAAGTGTGTAGTGAGGGTTATAGGTAAAGGGTATAGTGACGGTTATTGGTAAAGTGTGTAGTGAGCGATATGGGTAAAGGGTGTAGTGAGGGATATGGGTAAATTGTGTAGTGAGGGTTATGGGTAAAGGGTATAGTGAGGGTTATGGGTAAAGTGTGTTTTGAAAGTTATGGGTAAATTGTGTAGTGAGGGATATGGGTAAAGTGTGTTTTGAGGGTTATGGGTAAAGTGTGTTTTGAGAGTTATGGGTAAATTGTGTAGTGAGGGTTATGGGTAAAGGGTGTAGTGAGGGTTATGGGTAAAGTGTGTTTTGAAAGTTATGGGTAAATTGTGTAGTGAGGGTTATGGGTAAAGTGTGTTTTGAGGGTTATGGGTAAAGGGTGTAGTGAGGGTTATGGGTAAAGGGTGTAGTGAGGGATATGGGTAAATTGTGTAGTGAGGGTTATGGGTAAAGGGTGTAGTGAGGGTTATAGGTAAAGGGTGTAGTGAGATTTATGGGTAAAGTGTGTAGTGAGGATTATGGGTAAAGTGTGTAGTGAGGGTTATAGGTAAAGGGTATAGTGACGGTTATTGGTAAAGTGTGTAGTGAGCGACATGGGTAAAGGGTGTAGTGAGGGATATGGGTAAATTGTGTAGGGAGGGTTATGGGGAAAGGGTATAGTGAGGGTTATGGGTAAAGTGTGTTTTGAAAGTTATGGGTAAATTGTGTAGTGAGGGTTATGGGTAAAGTGTGTTTTGAAGGTTATGGGTAAAGTGTATTTTGAGGGTTATGGGTAAAGGGTGTAGTGAGGGTTATTGGTAAAGTGTGTAGTGAGGGATATGGGTAAATTGTGTAGTGAGGGTTATGGGTAAAGTGTGTAGTGAGGGATATGGGTAAATTGTGTAGTGAGGGTTATGGGTAAAGGGTATAGTGATGGTTATTGGTTAAGTGTGTAGTGAGCGATATGGGTAAAGTGTGTTTTGAGGGTTATGGGTAAAGTGTGTTTTGAGAGTTATGGGTAAATTGTGTAGTGAGGGTTATGGGTAAAGGGTGTAGTGAGGGTTATGGGTAAAGTGTGTTTTGAAAGTTATGGGTAAATTGTGTAGTGAGGGTTATGGGTAAAGTGTGTTTTGAGAGTTATGGGTAAATTGTGTAGTGAGGGTTATGGGTAAAGGGTATAGTGAGGGTTATGGGTAAACTGTGTTTTGAGGGTTATGGGTAAAGTGTGTTTTGAAAGTTATGGGTAAATTGTGTAGTGAGGGTTATGGGTAAAGTGTGTTTTGAAGGTTATGGGTAAAGTGTTTTTTGAGGGTTATGGGTAAAGGGTGTAGTGAGGGTTATTGGTAAAGTGTGTAGTGAGGGTTATGGGTAAAGTGTGTTTTGAGGGTTATGGGTAAAGTGTGTAGTGAGGATTATGGGTAAAGGGTATAGTGACGGTTATTGGTAAAGTGTGTAGTGAGCGATATGGGTAAAGGGTGTAGTGACGGATATGGGTAAATTGTGTAGTGAGGGTTATGGGTAAAGTGTGTTTTGAGGGTTATGGGTTAAGGGTGTAGTGAGGGTTATGGGTAAAGTGTGTAGTGAGGGATATGGGTAAAGGGTGTAGTGAGGGTTATGGGTAAAGTGTGTTTTGAGGGTTATGGGTAAAGGGTGTAGTGAGGGATATGGGTAAATTGTGTAGTGAGGGATATGGGTAAATTGTGTAGTGAGGGTTATGGGTAAAGTGTGTAGTGAGGGTTATGGGTAAAGTGTGTAGTGAGGATTATGGGTAAAGTGTGTAGTGAGCGATATGGGTCAAGGGTGTAGTGACGGATATGGGTAAATTGTGTAGTGAGGGTTATGGGTAAAGTGTGTTTTGAGGGTTATGGGTTAAGGGTGTAGTGAGGGTTATGGGTAAAGTGTGTAGTGAGGGATATGGGTAAAGGGTGTAGTGAGGGTTATGGGTAAAGTGTGTTTTGAGGGTTATGGGTAAAGGGTGTAGTGAGGGATATGGGTAAATTGTGTAGTGAGGGTTATGGGTAAAGTGTGTAGTGAGGATTATGGGTAAAGGGTGTAGTGAGGGTTATGGGTAAAGGGTGTAGTGAGGGTTATGGGTAAAGTGTGTAGTGAGGGTTATAGGTAAAGGGTATAGTGACGGTTATTGGTAAAGTGTGTAGTGAGCGATATGGGCAAAGGGTGTAGTGAGGGATATGGGTAAAGGGTATAGTGAGGGTTATGGGTAAAGGGTATAGTGAGGGTTATGGGTCAAGGGTGTAGTGAGGGTTATGGGTAAAGTGTGTTTTGAAGGTTATGGGTAAAGTGTGTTTTGAGGGTTATGGGTAAAGTGTGTTTTGAGAGTTATGGGTAAAGTGTGTAGTGAGGGATATGGGTAAAGGGTGTAGTGAGGGTTATGGGTAAAGTGTGTTTTGAAGGTTATGGGTAAAGTGTGTTTTGAGGGTTATGGGTAAAGTGTGTTTTGAGAGTTATGGGTAAAGTGTGTAGTGAGGGATATGGGTAAAGTGTGTAGTGAGGGTTATGGGTAAAGTGTGTTTTGAAGGTTATGGGTAAAGTGTGTTTTGAAGGTTATGGGTAAAGTGTGTTTTGAGGGTTATGGGTAAAGTGTGTTTTGAGAGTTATGGGTAAAGTGTGTTTTGAGGGATATGGGTAAAGTGTGTAGTGAGGGATATGGGTAAAGGGTGTTTTGAAGGTTATGGGTAAAGTGTGTTTTGAGAGTTATGGGTAAAGTGTGTAGTGAGGGTTATGGGTAAAGTGTGTTTTGAAGGTTATGGGTAAAGTGTGTTTTGAGGGTTATGGGTTAAGGGTGTAGTGAGGGTTATGGGTAAATTGTATAATGACAGTCGCTCTGCTGTATTTCTACAGTGTATCCGGGGGAGGAAAGCCACTCTGGAAGAGCTACAGACGGTCCACTCCGAGGCGCACGTCCTGCTGTACGGCACCAATCCCCTGCGACAGAAACTTGACTGTGAGTTTTTCCGCTAATGCTAATGGCAGATCTCCAGCGTCTCTCACAGTGAATGTAGTTCCAGCACATTACTGCCATTTCAGCCTGGAAATGCACGGCCTGCAATGTGAATTATAATTCAGTCCAGTACTGTGAACCAGCGGGCATTTGCCTTTATAGTAATGCTGAAAACACATTAAAGAACGTTCCAATTCCCCAACCCTAACCCTGATAATACAGAGGACTGTTTGATATATACAGAGTGCAGTTGCAGGCATTTGGACGGTGACACAGTCTTTGTTGTTTTTCTTTGTCCAGCACACTGCATTTCAAATGATACAATCACTGGAAAACTGTCAGCTTCATTTGAGGGTATTAACATCTCTATCGGGTGATCCGTCTAGGAATTTCAGCCCTTTTTATACATAGGTCCCCCATTTTAAGGGATCAAAAGTAATTGGACAATTGGCTGCTTCCCAATGCTAGTGCACTTCACCCAGACTATGGTCGCTGTGCCTTTCATCTACTTTACTTCAGACAGAAATTATCCAGTCAACCTTAATTCCTGTTGGTCCTCAGATTAGAAATAGACAACCGCTAGAGACAACTAGGCTACACTCTACACTACAGGCACAAGAGCCGCACTTGAGGTTTAGCCAAAATGCTTGAGTATTTCGTTTTTATCTTCACTGAAACCGTAGTTTGGGCCTTTGGTGAGTGTATTTAGTGAATTCTTCTGGTCGACGACCTTTGTTTTTAGTTCAAAGGGAAGCTACTTCCTGATTCCAAGTTATTGGAGTTTATTGATCCCTTTTAAAAATACATTTAAAAAGCAAAGAAATTGTATTTTTCGAGTTGTATTTGAAGTGTAGATATCTTGCTTGTTACATGCTACAGCCGAAACACGCCTCTTTAACTTAGTTATGCATCCGCTACAACATTACAAGTGGTTGTGGCTGCCCTCGTGATGCAAAAATTGTCACCCAGATTTTCTTAGGATTGGAGACATCTAGATGGGGATATTCATAAACTTTGACCATATTATCAGCAGGCCGATCAATTTATCTTAAAAAAATTATTTTCGGGATGAAGTTACCCTTTTACCTTCAATGTGAAAATGAAAAAAAGAGTCAATGTCTGTTTGAAATGTAACCACTGGTGATGAAGCTTTTCTCCTGTGGATCTTAGTGGAGAACGTACATGAACGTGCAGACAATGCATGCTGGTCGCCAGGAAGAGAGCGTTTAACCTGCTTCTCAAAAAGTCTTTGGCCCCGTTCACACTACAGCTAAATACGGTTGTCGCTCCTCATTTTAGTGCTTAATACGGTCAAGTATATTGTTGAATGAATATTGTTCAGAACAGGTAGCGACTACCCAAGTTGACTATTGTTCCTGTGCAAATGAGCTTGGTTGGGCGAGTGTGGACGGGAACGGGAGTTGACGACTGGTAGCAGATGCGTAGTGATTAACTGCGTAACGCTCCCTGAGTTCCATAGAGTGCTCAGTGCGATGTTGAGAGTGCTCAGGGCGATGTTGAGTACTCAGGGCGACGTTGAGAGTGCTCAGGGCGATGTTGAGAGTGCTCAGGGCGATGTTGAGAGTGCTCAGGGCGATGTTGAGAGTCCTCAGGGCGATGTTGAGAGTGCTCAGGGCGATGTTGAGAGTGCTCAGGGCGATGTTGAGAGTGCTCAGGGCGATGTTGAGAGTGCTCAGGG
>CM040398.1:560000-590000 GCA_022702515.1 Ilyophis sp. 1 JC-2022 | reverse complement strand
GACGAGAGGAAAATGAAGAGAGAGAGTAGAACTCCTTACAGGCAGCATCTCTGTACAGGGGCCTCCCAAGGGTGTGCGCGACAGGTGTGGGCCTCCAAAGGGTGGCCGCTACAGGTGTGGGCCTCCAAAGGGTGGCCGCTACAGGTGTGGGCCTCCAAAGGGTGACCGCTACAGGTGTGGGCCTCCAAAGGGTGACCGCTACAGGTGTGGGCCTCCAAAGGGTGTGTGCTACAGGTGTGGGCCTCCAAAGGGTGACCGCTACAGGTGTGGGCCTCCAAAGGGTGACCGCGACAGGTGTGGCCCTCCAAAGGGTGTGTGCTACAGGTGTGGGCCTCCAAAGTGTGACCGCTACAGGTGTGGGCCTCCAAAGGGTGACCGCTACAGGTGTGGGCCTCCAAAGGGTGACCGCTACAGGTGTGGGCCTCCAAAGGGTGTGTGCTACAGGTGTGGGCCTCCAAAGGGTGTGTGCTACAGGTGTGGGCCTCCTAAGGGTGTGTGCTACAGGTGTGGGCCTCCAAAGGGTGACCGCTACAGGTGTGGGCCTCCAAAGGGTGACCGCGACAGGTGTGGGCCTCCCAAGGGTGTCCACTACAGGTGTGGGCCTCCAACAGGAATTAAAAATTAGCGTGCTTACGACAGAAGGCAGAGGAAATCAATGAGCAATGATTTAATATTTTGTAATAACCATGGCCTGGCTGTTTGATAAAATGTATCCATTGATAATAAAGGACAAAAGGAGACAGGTGAATCTTCATGTCCTACTGAATCACGGGCGCTGCCACACCACAATGACTTTGGGAGAATTCCTCCGTTCGGAAAAGGGTCAACTTGCTCTGGGAGCAACAAAACTCCCGACAGGCACGACGTAACAGCTGAACCCTCTCCCAGAACTCCCTCACAAGCGTCTGGTGGGAAAGGCCGCCCCTCCAGCGGACCGGAGAACACCATTTCGCCTAGCTTCCCTGGAAGGTTTACGGGCCGACGTGCTCCGCCCATGGCGAGGATTGAAAACTAACCCAGAGGGGGAAGGTTTTCTCAGCAGTGAGGCTGCCAAGCTTTTTAAAAAGGCGCCGTTAATGATTTTAGGATAGAATCTAAAGCTCTCTCTCCCTGCTAAAATAATTTCCTCTAAAGCAAGGTGCAGTAATAACCTGGAGCAGCTGCCACAACACAATTAGAATGAGAGTCCCTTCCCTTCCCTTCTCTTCTCTTCACTGTGAGCACTTCAGCAGTCTGGCTGTTCTCACAGGCCCCTGCATTACTGCTGCCCTAGCGAGCCCCTCTCCTCTCTCTCCCCTCTCCATCCCCTCTCCATCTCCTCTCTCTCTCCCCTCTCCCTCCTCTCTTCATCCCCTCTCCATCCCCTCTCCCTCCCCTCTCTATCCCCTCTCCATCTCCTCTCTCTCTCCCCTCTCCCTCCTCTCTTCATCCCCTCTCCATCCCCTCTCCATCCCCTCTCCCTCCCCTCTCCATCCCCTCTCCATCTCCTCTCTCTCTCCTCTCTCCCTCCTGTCTTCATCCCCTCTCCATCCCCTCTCCCTCCCCTCTCCCTCCTCTCTCCATCCCCTCTCCATCCCCTCTCCATCCTCTCTCCATCCCCTCTCCCTCCCCTCTCCCTCCTCTCTCCATCCCCTCTCCATCCCCTCTCCCTCCTCTCTCCATCCCCTCTCCCTCCTGTCTTCATCCCCTCTCCATCCCCTCTCCCTCCCCTCTCCCTCCTCTCTCCATCCCCTCTCCATCCTCTCTCCATCCCCTCTCCATCCTCTCTCCATCTCCTCTCTCTCTCCCCTCTCCCTCCTCTCTCCCTCCCCTCTCCATCCTCTCTCCATCCCCTCTCCCTCCTCTCTCCCTCCCCTCTCCCTCCCCTCTCCCTCCTCTCTCCCTCCCCTCTCCCTCCTCTCTCCATCCCCTCTCCATCCTCTCTCCATCCCCTCTCCATCCTCTCTCCCTCCCCTCTCCATCCCCTCTCCCTCTCTTCTCCATCCCCTCTACGTCCCGCTCCATCTCTTCTATGACCGTGGCTTTAATTACATCATTTATTTATTTATTTGGGGGGGGGGGTGGTTATAGCGAAGAGTCTGTTGAGGGCACCTGTGTGGACCTGACTTGGTGAGGGGAATTGTGGGTAACTGCTGTCATATTCTCATTCCCGCAGAACGGCTTTGCTGTGGTGCGACCCCCCGGACACCATGCAGAGGAGAGCACTCCAATGTGAGTTAGCCGTGTGCTGTACTGCTCTCTGATTGGCTCCTGCGCTTGTGCGTGTGTGTGTGCGTGCAAGGTGCTCATCTGACCTGTTCCTATGGAAATTCTGGTGTCCTCCAGCATTCTTAAACAGGTCTGAGTGGAACTTAAGTGGGGTCTAAGTAGATCCTGATAATAGCCTAAGTGGGGTCTGAGTAGATCCTGAGTAGAGCTTAAGTGGGGTCTGAGTAGATCCTGAGTAGAGGCTGAGTAGATCCTGAGTAGAGGCTAAGTGGGGTCTGAGTAGAGCTGAAGTGGGGTCTGAGTAGATCCGGAGTAGAGGCTAAGTGGGGTTAGCCTAAGGTTTACGCAGCCAATAGTGTAATTAGTAAAATATGAGGATCCAGCCGGAGACGCTATGTTTCTGAAAAATGTTATTTTGACATCCCAGACTATATAGCATCTGAAATTCAGTTTCTCTTGCCATACCTGTCTGCAGGGGCTTCTGCTATTTCAACTCTGTAGCCATCGCTGCCAAGCTCCTGCAACACCGGCTCAACGTCAGCAAGATTCTCATCGTGGACTGGGTGAGTTACCGGGACCAATCTCTGGCTGGGTGGAGTCGGGGACGGGTCGCTGGGTGGATGGGACTGAGTGGCCCGCGAGAGGAGCACACGCTTTGGACACAGAATGAGATTAGCGGTGACAATGGCCTCCCTTAAACACACAGGGCCACAGTGCCAAAAATAGGCAAACCGCCACACAATCAGTAACCTACTGGTTTGGACCAATCATTGTGTTTTTGCTTCAAAGAGCAAAACCTTTTGATGTTTTCAAACAAGTAAGTGATTGACAGCTCGTTGGAGATATATCCAACGAGCTGTCAATCACTTTCGATGTTAAGATGTCTGTTGCCCGTGTTCCATCTCTGTAGTCAGAGGGATTCCCATGTTTTGGTTTGTGTAAGTCTTCAGATTTTATATTTTAGCTATTGCTTCTCCTACACACCTGTGAAGAAGCTATTATTTCAGGTGTACATAGTTTATTTAGTATTTTATCACGGGCCTCATAATGTATGCCGAGAGGTGCAGAAGTGGCCAATGAGCTGCATGTGCTGACCTTAGAGTGAGCTGCATGTGCTGACCTTAGAGTGAGCTGCATGTGCTGACCTTAGAGTGAGCTGCATGTGCTGACCTTAGAGTGAGCTGCATGTGCTGACCTTAGAGTGAGCTGCATGTGCTGACCTTAGAGTGAGCTGCATGTGCTGACCTTAGAGTGAGGACGCGCCGTAGCTGCGAAACGATGGCGTGCTGTTGGGTACTGTCACGTCCCTCTGCAATGATGTCATTTCCTGTGCCTTTTAAATGCTTTTAATTTCCTCCGGTCTGAAGGGCGTTTTACATGGACATTTAAATTAAGGCCCTCAAAATTTGTAAAATTCGTTTTTGGTGAAACAAAGTTATTTTACCATTTTATGGACTTTTGAAGAGTCAAATATAGGACATGACTTCATATAATTTTTGTATGTTTATTGTTTTTTCATGAGCCATGTTTATTTGAGCTGCTTTCAGGCAGAATTTATGATTGGCTGAGGTGTGGCTTTGAACGGACCATGAGGTACACACAACTGCAGAGATGCTTCACACACCTGTGTGTTATCACAGGATGTTCACCATGGCAACGGAACCCAGCAGGCGTTCTACGGTGACCCCAACGTCCTGTACCTGTCTCTCCATCGCTATGATGACGGGAACTTCTTCCCCGGTAGTGGAGCTCCAGATGAGGTAAGATGTTGTCACGGAAACGCGGGAGGATACATATCCCGCCTGAGTCTTAGGGTTCGCAGTAAACACAGTTTTTAGGTATTTTAGCCATAACATTAGTTATCGTGTTCTCATAGTGATAAAATATATAAATGTTTATATAAATGGGGAGGTTTTAGCTTGGCTCTGGCCACAGAGTCTTAGCCATTTTGACAGAGTCAGAAAGAGGCTGTTTTGACTCTGGAGATGAGCGAGTCAGAAGGTGGCCATTTTGACTCAGAAGGTGTCATAAGGTGGCACGCCCGCTACCTAAGGCACCTGTAGGTCTCGTCTGAAAAACTCTCTCAAACTGGACTCCATTCTCACAGACACTTTTATTGACATGCTAGCTGCTGTTGTGGAATTACAAAATCATTATAAGGTGTGTTTAAAGTAAGATTACATTACATTACATTATAGTCATTTAGCAGACGCTCTTATCCAGAGCGACGTACGTAGTGCATTTCAGAACTAGGAACAAGTGCGTTAAAACAACCCTAAAAGATAAACAAGATTGTTGTAAGATTCGGGTTGTCACGTAACTTAAAAAATGAGAACTTCCCCGACTTTCTCCGTTGCATATAAGAGCCTACGGGTTGATTTTTATGTGAAGAATTTGGGTCGAGTTTGCCGGGAATGTCATTTTGTGAATGAAGGATGTTACTGAGCGCCTTCCCTCTCTCTGCTGCTGCAGTTCACTTAACGGCCACCCGTGTCAGTAATGAGAAGAATTTTCTGAACGTTACATATAGCCCCTTTAAACAAGATTGATAAGTTAACCTCACCGTGTCTTTTGGTGATCATAATCATACATGTTTTGTCTGTTTTTTGTGCATTATCCATAAACAAGTTTGTTTAAATGTCAGTTTTTAGACTGGCTCAAAGGTTTTCCCCTTCAGACATTTTGAATTGTAGCACCATGAATAGTGTCATTCTTGGCTATAAATAAAGATGGTAATAATGATGATGATAATCAGTGGGTACGCTCTGACTGCTCGCTCGTTAACCCCCCTGCAGGTGGGCAGCGGGCCGGGGGTGGGTTTCAGCGTCAACATGGCCTTCACCGGGGGTCTGGAGCCACCTATGGGAGACACAGAATACCTGGCAGCCTTCAGGTAAGGTGATCTCGGGGGTGGGGGGGCTTCTGTCCTATCAGGAGGCAGAGATCACTGCTGCCCCGGCTGCCACACCCACAGCTCAGTCTAGGGCTGAGTGTAGAGGGCAGTGCCAGTCTGTTCTTGGGTCCAGTCTACAGGGGAAATCTGGCGATATGGCCAGTCGTGTTTCACCTACCGGGGCATTTAAGCCGAGAACTTCACCGATCCAGGCTGCGGAAGCGACTTTAAGCCTGATGACAGTGTTTCCACAACATCCTAAAAGTATATGGTTGAAAAGTGAGTTCTGTCTTCTCCAGGACTTATACACCATGCGCTCTGAGCTCCTGTAGGGAGACAGAAGAACGTAGTTACTTAAAGAGCTTAAAGAGCCGTGTCTCACGCCGCGTAGGGAAACAGACCAGCTGTAATGAGGCTAGTGCTTTGTTGCGAGAATTTGCCTGCCGAATTTGGCGCACGGCACACTCTGCCCTCTCCACACTGAGAGCTCTCACCTCATCCGAATGTACATAAATAACTGTGCCCTATTTCACAGAGATTTTAAACATTTTTCCACATCTAAAAAATGAAAAAGGAGGACTTGTACCTATTAGGCAGGGCAGTCCTCACCTCCAGCCGGGCCTCTTTCATCCGCCACCTCCGTTGGCTGGCGGCTTTCATGGGGTGCCAGTAGGGCTGAGCGCGATTATCCTCGCTGTATGGCTGCTGAATTCTGTCCTGTTAATAATGCTCTGCCGCCCCCCGTCCCCTCCCGGCGCGGGACGGCAGGCCATTCGTCACGGTACTCCGGGGCGCTTTGAAGAGAGGCGTGCGCAGCAACCAGTTCAGGCTGTGGTGCGCAGGTAGCGGATTAACGGCACCCCCCAGGCGGATCGGGGCCTGTCATTGGACGCCAGCGTCCCTATAAATCTGCCCAGGCTCAGAGCGTGTCCCGGATAAACGCCCCTCACCTCTCTTAAGCACTACCAGCTGGGATACCGCTGCTTCGCCCGCTACACCCGCCCCGGGGGCCGCTAGGGCACTGCGCAAGGCCCCTGGCGGCTGCTGCCTGCACATCAGGTGCATAACTGAAATGGCGGTCCCCCTAAACCACACTGAAATGGCGGTCCCCCTAAACCACACTGAAAGACAAGGCATTATTTCCTCTTTAGTTCATTAAATGTAATGTAATTATTTCAGAATTTCTTCTTTACATCTTCCTTTTTTCACAGAATATACATGGTCTGCACCTGTTCACAACACGGACCCTCGCCTCCTCACGCTAGCTTGTACCTTGGCTCAAAGCTTTCTGATTACTAACCAACGCGCATCTTTGGAGATTTTTGTGGTCACCTCTTGGTCACGTTGCGTGCTAAATGCACTCTGAACGTGCGCTAGCTGAAAAGTCGCTGGTATTTGAGCGGGTGTTGTTGATTTCCCCCACATCTCCCACCAGAGGAGCAGCTCTTTCTCTCAATCGATAACAGCAACCAAACAGCAGCCAGTAATGAAGCCGAACTACAGCTTGAACACAGAGGGAGGAAAAACCGTCCGCAAACAGGCACGTCCCCCCTCTCCAACTATCCGTCCAATTTGTGTAGAAATGAGCAGTTGGAAGGTTCCGGTGCGCGTGTGTGCAGATGACACGTGGACACGTTTCGGTGCAGAGACTGCGCACGCCGTTTAAAACCAAGGAAGGGGAAAACAAGCTGGGTCGTCCACGGCAGCAGGTGGATCTGCGACTCCCGGTCCCAGAGATGGGAAAACGCTTCAAAGCCTTGATCAGCGGGGAGCAGGCGCACACATCACGCCAGCGGCCCGCAGCCTTTGAAGACCCCTCCCAAACACGGGGTGAGGTATCGGAGGCATGCACTCTCCCTCCCTGGGGCCTGCCAGGCTGAAATACGGCCCGTCCCATCCCCTGGGGGGCAGAGCGGGGCCTCGCAGGCACCTCGTCCCAGCATAGCATCACCTCCTTCCCATAATTCCCAGCGAGCAGCACTGCCTCTCTGCCCGCGATTTACAGCCCCTGGAGGACCCGCGCAGGAGAACCAATCGCTCATATATCCTCTACAGCTCTGTGTCATTCTCTCTCTCTCTATATCTCTCTCTCACACACACATTTACACTCACGCGCGTACATGCACGCATACACACCTACACTCGCACACACACACATTTACGCGTGTTTCACGCACGCACTCACGCACACACTTGCATTCTCGCACTTTGAAAACTATAATTTGAGAAAACAAAATAAAAATCCTTTCTCTTCCTCTCTCACTTGCACCCCCCCCCCCCCCCTCGCTCGCAGCTCGTTTGTCGCCCTGGGAGACGATGCGTGCCTCGCAGTCAGCACCTTGTTACTCAGGCCCAGCCAATGCCACGTTGCATTTGCAGGGGATCAAGCCTGAGACCAGGAAAGCAGGAAAAAAAGATAAGAAAATTGGCTGTAATGAAAAGCAGAAGCCAGAGCACTCTCACCATGAACTTGGAAACAGAGGAGAATTTAACTTAATTCAAACCAGCTCTCCGCAATACCAGATGACAGGGCTTTGAAGTCTCTCCCCCCTCTCTCTCTCTGCTTCTCTGTGAAGGGAGCCGTTGGAAAAGCCTTTGAGTCTGACAGATAGCCGTGGCTAGCTTTAACTCTTTGTGGGTATTGTGTTTTGGCAGTTGGGCCCTGTCGTTTCTCGAGCACATGCTGGCGTACCTCGGAGCGGGAATGCAGAGCCCGGCGAGGATGGGCGGGCTTGCGGTCGCTCGCTGCGCTTTTGGCTCTTGCAATTTGTCTCAGTCCAGTGCAGGGAAATCCGTGTAGGTTATTGCTAATTACCGCTCGTAAATTCAAGCCAAGTACGTCCAGTGATGCCAGCACCTCCCTCCTTAGCCTCTCCTCTGTGTGTCTCCCGCTGAAAACGTGCCGAGTTCTCCCTGAGGGCACGAGCGCCTTCAAAGCGAGGGATGCCTGGGTGGACTCCACGACGGAAAGAATTTGCGGAAAGAGAGGTCTGCGCGTTCCTTGTCGTTTGCCACTAGAAATCCATGGCAGGCCTCGATTCCAAGGGCGTGGGTGGGACTGTCTCTCTGGAGGATCAGTGGAAGTCTTTATCTTGAGCAGCATCACCCAATACTACTGAGACCTTCTGCTTTCCAAAAAGACTGCCAAGCGGCGGCCCGATGGCCCAGCTCCCCACCCCTCTCCCAAGCTCATTGGTCGCTGAGTGACTTCTGGCTGGCCCGCCACACTGCTGTAAAGACACTGAGGAGTTGGAGAAGATGACTTGCTCTCGAGAGTCATAATTCTGAGAGACTCATTTCCTCTGGCTTCTCCATCAGCCGAGAGAAAAATGCGATGAACCCAATTACGGTTCTGCTCCTCTCCGAGACTCTGCTTTTGGCGATGGGGAAAAGGCTCAATGCAGGAGAGCATAGAGGATAGCTCTGTAGACTTGTGTCTCTGTTTGAAAAACAACCGTTTGTGGAGAGAAAATGAACAGCGATTGTCAACTTTAAACTCTAAAATTAAGTTACTGCAACCTGGTTTTACTGAAACCAGGACTCCAGGATTAAAGTTGTTTTTGTTTGTTTAGTAAACAATCAGACAGTCAAAGGGTACAAATTCACCCCACCCCCCCCTGTTTCACTGCTTATTCTGGGAAACAGGTTACATGTCTCTGGTATTCTTCGATTGTTTTTACTGCCATTAATGGAAACCATTGATGGACTTGCAACGGTTTGGGAACTTTCTTGCTCATGGTATCGTGTGGGCGTTCAGTGCTCTGTGGAGCTGCGCACATGATTGCGTTACATCTCCTAAGCTGTAGATAAAGTTTGTATTTGAAGATGCTAAACCTGAGGGGTCACAGGGCAGATGGCTGACTGACGGCTGACTGTATGTGGTGATGGCCTCAGGTCCTCGGGAGCCTTGCTGCAAACCTGTCCGTTATGAAGTCCAGGCCTGTGTCCTTTCTACAGCGCATGGGTTTAATTTATCACACTTAGATCAAGGGCTGACATGAATACTGGTCTTTACGAGATGGAGGTGGGATGTGCGTGCGTGCGTGCAGGATTATTGCCTGCTAATTTCAGTAATTTTGTTTTTTAATTTATCTTTTAGATAATAAAACATGGTTATTGTCAGCAATTTAATGAACTATTAGTGGCTATACATCCCAGCAAAAAGAGACGCAATGATCATGAGTGTAACTGTAACATTAATGAGAAGAAATGTTTAGTTTTATCCTACGGTTTTATCCGGCAGCTTTGAGCACTTTCCCCCTGCTATGCCTCATTGATAAACCCTTAAATTCTTTTAATTTTACGATGCTTTTTGTGGATTATTGCCTGCTAATTTCAGTAATTTTGTTTTTTAATTGATCTTATAGGTAATAAAACATGGTTATTGTCAGCAATTGAATAAACTATTAGTGAATTGTTATTAATGAAAATGACATTAGTTTAGGTATGAAAAGTATGGATTGATATCTTTGGGTTGTGTCTGTGCACCCCTGCAGTAGGCTACAAGGTCAGTGTCCTAGAAAAACACACACATTGTCAGGCCCTTATCATTCCCAGTTTAAAAGGCTTTGCTTAATGATGTGACTGGTGTATGTTCCAGATACACTAATAATCTGAAAGAAATGGCACTATAAATAAGAGAGATAAGATTTTATTTTTATTATTTTATTTTTTTTAATGAAATAATTTTAGATTTGGACTGTAAAATGAATGGACTTTTCAGTTATTAGCTAATAACTTCCAGCTGTGTGTGTCTCCTGGACACACATATCCAAAGGGATTATTGCTCGTTTAATTTCTGTTGCATGGCTGTGGTGATGCAGGGCTTCTCCTAACACTCATCTGCCATGTTTACCCATTGAGACTGCAATTAGAACTGACATTTTGAAGTATTTTGAATTGATGAATCAAAAGATTGATCCGGTATACCTGTCTCTATGTTGACTGCAGTTTTATATGGCATACAACAGTTTGCAGCATGTAAACTGCTTATCCGTGGATGGTTTTCTAAAATTGAAGACAGGATTATATGAAATATTTTATATGTTTGAATCAAGTAAGCCTTCTGTTACCAAGAAAAAGTCGGTAAATCGTTAAAGTACAAATGTACATTTAACAGGTTTAAAAACATTTTTTTTAAAGTGAATAATCCCAGGTGTCTTTGAATGGAATAGAATTACCTTTATTTTACCATTAGAGAACTTCAGTTGTAGCCCCAGCAACAACAACAAAGACATAGACAGTGGGGCAGACCCACAACACACAAACAAACATATCAGATAAAGACGTTCAATATAATCATTGCATTACTCAAACTAATTAAGTGAATTGAAGTGGAATAGCCTACAGCCAAACGTCATGATGAGAAATAGCCCCCGATGTCCCGAGATGTCCAGTGTTATCAAGCAGTCCAACACACAAACTCCACCTCCACGACTTTCCTCCATACACACAGTGTTGCGGTCTCTGTCCACTGTCAACACGGAGCACCGAACAGCGTCAGCCTTCCCACTCGTCACCTCACTCCTCTTCCACATTATCTTCTCCTTCCCTTCCCTGGTGGCCTTTTGAAGGATTGCCTGCAGTCCTGGATCAGTCCTGACATCTTCAGCTCTGGTGAAGCGCCATGGTAAACTTTGTACATGCAGATCCCACGGACATTCCCGAGCATATTTTGGGAATGCGTCTCCATGGTGATGACCACAAATAAAATTATCCCGACTAGACAATTCGCCAATATTATCAAAACGAGCAGCAGGAGTGCTCTGAAAAATCCTTTCCCACAACAGACACACAGCGCATGAAAAAAAACAAAAGACAAAAGCCTGACGCAACAAAATACATTCAAATTAACAAACACAAAGACAGTTGGACTACATGTCGCCGTTACAGCACTACCAATTAATATAAAGCTTTTCTGTCAGACACATATGTAAATGGTAAACCTCTGAAATTTCAAAAATGTTATTATTGAATGATATATTATTTACTATATATACTATATAATTTAAATCGCACCATTCATACATGGCTGTGACACAAAGTGCATTACCCAGCTCGGCCACATCAGCACTCCGGCGCCCTCGAGCAACACTTTCACAGCCTCTCTGCGTTAGTTTACCTGGGAGACGGCCGCGCACGCGCACGCGCGTCCATGTTCTGGATGCAGAAGACTTTTGGGTGTAGGACCTCCTAAAAATACGGCCACCCGCTGTTGGGGGGCCGGGCCAGACAGGCGGGGCTGGCCTGTAATTGTGGTGTGGGTGAGGGGGGTTAGGGGCAGAGCGGGCTCAGCTGTAGGCCCGGATCGCTAGGCGGCTGGGCCCAGTGCCCGGCCGCAGCCCGGAGGCAAGTGCCATGTTCCTGAGGTCGGAAAAGTACAGGGTTAGATCCGGCGCCCAGCGGAGCACCCCCGCAGCGCGCAACTGCACAAACAGCTGCAGCGGGAAGAGGAGCCGCGGTCTCTCTGTGAGAAATGCGCCGCGGTCTTTACTTCACCCAGCAGAGTGGCGCAACGTTGCTCTGTGATCTTACTATAGCCCCTCTATGAAGGGTGCTCTGTGATCCTACTATAGCCCCTCTATGAAGGGTGCTCTATGATCCTACTATAGCCCCTCTATGAAGGGTGCTCTGTGATCCTACTATAGCCCCTCTATGAGTGCTCTGTGATCTTACTATAGCCCCTCTATGAAGGGTGCTCTATGATCCTACTATAGCCCCTCTATGAAGGGTGCTCTGTGATCCTACTATAGCCCCTCTATGAAGGGTGCTCTATGATCCTACTATAGCCCCTCTATGAAGGGTGCTCTGTGATCCTACTATAGCCCCTCTATGAGTGCTCTGTGATCTTACTATAGCCCCTCTATGAAGGGTGCTCTGTGATCCTACTATAGCCCCTCTATGAGTGCTCTGTGATCCTACTATAGCCCCTCTATGAAGGGTGCTCTGTGATCCTACTATAGCCCCTCTATGAGTGCTCTGTGATCTTACTATAGCCCCTCTATGACAGTGCTCTGATCCTACTATAGCCCCTCTGTGTGCTCTGTGATCCTACTATAGCCCCTCTATGACAGTGCTCTGTGATCCTACTATAGCCCCTATATGCGTGCTCTGTGATCCTACTATAGCCCCTCTATGACAGTGCTCTGTGATCTTACTATAGCCCCTATATGAGTGCTCTGTGATCCTACTATAGCCCCTCTATGAAGGGTGCTCTGTGATCCTACTATAGCCCCTCTATGACAGTGCTCTGTGATCCTACTATAGCCCCTCTATGACAGTGCTCTGTGATCCTACTATAGCCCCTCTATGAAGGGTGCTCTGTGATCCTACTATAGCCCCTCTATGACAGTGCTCTGTGATCCTACTATAGCCCCTCTATGACAGTGCTCTGTGATCCTACTATAGCCCCTCTATGAAGGGTGCTCTGTGATCCTACTATAGCCCCTCTATGAGTGCTCTGTGATCCTACTATAGCCCCTCTATGAAGGGTGCTCTGTGATCCTACTATAGCCCCTCTATGAGTGCTCTGTGATCTTACTATAGCCCCTCTATGAGTGCTCTGTGATCCTACTATAGCCCCTCTATGACAGTGCTCTGTGATCCTACTATAGCCCCTCTATGAAGGGTGCTCTGTGATCCTACTATAGCCTCTCTATGACAGTGCTCTGTGATCCTACTATAGCCCCTCTATGAGTGCTCTGTGATCTTACTATAGCCCCTCTATGAGTGCTATGTGATCTTACTATAGCCCCTATATGAAGGGTGCTCTGTGATCCTACTATAGCCCCTCTATGAGTGCTCTGTGATCTTACTATAGCCCCTCTATGAGTGCTCTGTGATCCTACTATAGCCCCTCTATGAAGGGTGCTCTGTGATCCTACTATAGCCCCTCTATGAGTGCTATGTGATCTTACTATAGCCCCTATATGAAGGGTGCTCTGTGATCCTACTATAGCCCCTCTATGAGTGCTCTGTGATCCTACTATAGCCCCTCTATGAGTGCTCTGTGATCCTACTATAGCCCCTCTATGACAGTGCTCTGTGATCCTACTATAGCCCCTCTATGAGTGCTCTGTGATCCTACTATAGCCCCTCTATGAGTGCTCTGTGATCCTACTATAGCCCCTCTATGACAGTGCTCTGTGATCCTACTACTACCTGTCGTCAATAAGTCTAAACAGTCTAAATCCGTATTGGTAGGTAATTTGGGCTGTAATTTTTACTCTCCGATCTGTAAAAATTGCGGACATGGACAATCACAGGAGTAAAAAGTAATAGTTACAGTTATACCTAGTCCCGTGCAAATTGGGCTTTTGAAAATCTTCTTCAAAGAGAGCAGGATACTGTCACGAACAGGATTGGGGTGAATTCTCTTTAAATTGTGTCAATTCAGGAAATGAGAATAGAAAAAACATGGAAAAATAGTTTATGTAGGAATGAAAAGCGACACGATGGTAATCGGGGATTCCCTGCTGGTGATGTGTGGTTTGAAGGAAGAAGGCAGGATGCGGGACCCGGCTGTGGGCGTGGCTAACGATGGCTGTTGACTGACGGTTGAACGTTCTCTCCACAGGACTGTAGTCATGCCCATCGCCAACGAGTTCGCTCCTGATGTGGTTCTGGTCTCCTCGGGGTTCGACGCCGTGGACGGACACCCGCCCCCCCTCGGAGGATACAAACTGACCGCCAAATGTAAGGAGCCGTGGGTCAAATGGGTGGGTGGGCATGGCAGGGGCGTGGCCAGGGAGCTGACGCTGGAGGATGAGTCATCATGGCCACACAATCCTCCTCTTCCTCTCTGTTTTATTGTGTGGTCTTGTGGTTAGAAAAAGCACCAGAAAAAAAACTGCATGTTCTGCACGTCAGACAGAGCGCTTTGAAGCCCTGAATGCGTCCTCTTGCTTTGCCGCATAAACGCACGCGCGCACACACACACACACACACACACACACACACACACACACACACACACTGTCTTCTCTGGTCTTCTATTTCTGTACTATTATCCCTGGGGGATTATGAATTTTTGGAATATCTGCCATTGCTCTACACCCACTCTGTAGTCTCCAATCCCTACAGCCATTTGCAAGTGAAACTTGACCATTATAAATGTGATCCACTCTTACACCAGCGCTTTACTTTAAGCCTTATCCTTGCATCTGATCAGCGTTGCGCGTCACATGCCAGCTTTGTCGGCTGTAGTCACATCGTTGTAAATATTTACTTCATTATAAAAGGCTTCAGCTGATGGCGGAGGCCGTGCTGGTGGAGGGTCCGCGAAGAGGCGGAGTAACGTGTAAACATCGCGCACGCCCGCTGGGGGGCTCGAACCGCAGTTTAAACACAACTGGAAACTTTAAAGAGCGTTTGCATGTCCGGCGGGAATTTGTACCATTCCGGCAGATAAAAGTGGGTTTACATGTAATTCCGGGTTTGATGAGAGGCGGCGGGATTGGCGTGTGACAGGGCCTGTTTCACAGCGTAGCGCTAATCCTGCACGCTATCCGGCCGGCGCTTCCTGGCCTGTGGCACAGAGATGAGCGGAGCTTGAGCTGTTCTCCATTTCACAGTGTGTATAACGGCACGCAGAGACTGCGTAACGACGAGCAGAGAGTGCATAATGACATGCAGAGTGCGTATCGATGCGCAGAGAGTGTGTAACGATGCGCAGAGAGTGCGTAACGACTCGCAGTGACTGCGTAACGACCCACAGAGAGTGCGTATCGACCCGAGAGAGCATACCAACGCACAGAGAGTGCATAACGACATGCAGAGTGCGTATCGATGCCCAGAGAGTGTGTAACTATGTGCAGAGAGTGCGTATCGACCCGCAGAGAGTACGTATCGACACACAGAAAATGCGACGATGCGTAGAGTGCGTAACAATGTTCAGAGAAAGAGTAGTGATGCCCAAAGGGTGTAATGACACATGGAGAGTGTAACGACAGAGTAAGACCTGTGGAACCAAAATGGCAGCTGTCCTGCTACTCCTGTCAGGAGTGCTCTGTCTGTGTTTGTGTGCTGCACGACATCATGAGAGACATCGCCAAAAACATTACGATTTCTACTGAAGAGTGGGGGAGGGGCGCATATATTAAAGCAAAGATCAAAAGGACACCAGAGTCAAAACACTAAGCTGCATTTATTAAAATTAAACCTGGCCCACATTATGTGTTTAGGCCCAGTAAATCCCAAGTGCCTTCTTTTAAAGAGAAAATATGATGTAATATCTTTTTTTCCCCCTTCTTCTCCCTGGTCTCTATTCTTTGATCACTGTCCAAGCACGAGAGCCGCCCGACGAACTCTGACCTCGCTCGCATTTCCTGTTTTTCGTGGCAGGTTTTGGCTACCTGACCAAGCAGCTGATGGGATTGGCTGGAGGCCGTGTGGTGCTGGCTCTGGAGGGGGGTCACGACCTCACCGCCATTTGCGATGCCTCTGAGGCATGTGTTTCTGCTTTACTAGGAAACGAGGTAAGTGAAGAGGGCGGGACAGTGGGGAGGGGGGGTGGCGGGTGTTCAAAAAGCTAAAGAAGTGGGCGGAATACCTCAGAGACTGTGCTTCATACAGCGACTGCCGGATTCTTCACGCACACGCACACACACACACACACACACACACACACACACACTGCTCTCTTTAGTATCTGTCACTCATCACCACTCTTCTGCTGTTTGCAGTTTCTCCTACTGTCAAATCGATATTCCATACAGCCCCGCCCTCCACATCATTTTCAGTTCTGATTGGTCTATCCTCTCTCCAGTGCCACCCCCCAGTCTATTCTGACAGGTCATTGGAATGTTCTGATTGGACATTGGAATATTCTGGAAGGGCATTGGAATATTCTGGAAGGGCATTGGAATATTCTGGGTAGGCATTGGAATATTCTGAGTGGGCATTGGAATATTCTGAGTGGGCATTTGAATATTCTGACAGGGCACTGGAATGTTTTGACAGGGCATTGGAATATTCTGACAGGGCTTTGGAATATTCAGACAGGACATTGGAATATTCTGACAGGGCATTGAAATATTCTGACAGGGCATTGAAATATTCTGACAGGGCATTGGAATATTCTGACAGGACATTGGAATATTCTGACAGGGCATTGGAATATTCTGACAGGGCGTTGGAATATTCAACAGGGCATTGGAATATTCTGACAGGGTGTTGGAATATTCAACAGGGCATTGAAATATTCTGACAGGGCGTTGGAATATTCTGACAGGGCGTTGGAATATTCTGACAGGGCATTGGAATATTCTGACA
Source organism: Ilyophis sp. 1 JC-2022 (assembly GCA_022702515.1). Classification (NCBI taxonomy): domain Eukaryota; kingdom Metazoa; phylum Chordata; class Actinopteri; order Anguilliformes; family Synaphobranchidae; genus Ilyophis; species Ilyophis sp. 1 JC-2022. The sequence goes on along the minus strand of CM040398.1, from coordinate 573,628 downwards.
GGGCGTTGGAATATTCAACAGGGCGTTGGAATATTCTGACAGGGCATTGGAATATTCTGACAGGGCGTTGGAATATTCAACAGGGCATTGGAATATTCTGACAGGGCGTTGGAATATTCTGACAGGGCATTGGAATATTCAACAGGGTGTTGGTGAGAGGGAAGCTCTGGCCTCTGTGAAGACACTATGTGATGGGGGGGGCGAGGCCAGAGAATGCAGGGTCAGACGGGTGTGGCCGGGACGGCAGTGGAATCCCCCTCCCGCTCCGCCCTGCCGTGGGAGGACAGCACCAAGTGCAGAGAGACAGGAAGCAGCAGACGTCCAGCTGAGGAACCGAGGTTAATTTTGGGAGTGCGTAGGCCCTTCATTTGGAGCAGAATAAACTATAAACTGCCAGATGAGATTAATAGCGCTCACTAGATTAAATACAATACCATGGCAGGTTCTTTGTGTGTTTTTTTCTTGCAGAGTTAATGGCATGAGTTTAGTAGTTATTTGGCTTTGGCAATAAGAAAGTAATTTCTGTACAGGATCTTCCTTTTTTCCCAGCGTATCTCTTGTGCACGTTGTTTATGGCCGTAAGACTAGCAGTCTTTAGGGAGGGGAAGGCGGCTTTAAATCACAAAGAGTATGCGTGGATGCACGTGTTTTTAAACACTTCATTTGTCAATAGACTCGTTTTTCTCATCTCCCAGTCCTTCAGTGTGCCGACGGTTCATTTCGGGCAATCCTCATGCATTTGCATTATAGATATATCGATTATGGTTTATATTATATAGGTACATATTATCTGAAGCTCCCTTTCTACACTGGGGGGCTGATAAACAGTGAATCGCTGTTGAATAAGCTAGCAGCGAGTTTAAATGCGTTTGTAAAATCAGTTGGACACCACAGTGTGAAGCCTTAAAGAAAGTGAAATTCCAGGCCCGTATAATGACCGTTACTTATTTTGAGAAAGTGATTTTGTTTTAAAGTGTTGCTGCAGACAGACCAAAAGGCACACCCTCTGTGTGTTTTCTTAAAAAGAAAAAGTGAAAAGAAACCTGCTGAAGACATTGTAGCCCGGCCCAGCGTAGCCCGGCCCAGCGTAGCCTTAGACCCTGTGTTAATGAGTAAATACACCGCGCCTCCCCAGAGCAGAGCTCCCACATGAAGCCGATATGCTGACTTTTACGCCCGCTTGAATGCAGTCATTCCCGCAGAATCCTCCAAAGCCACATCGTAAGCCGCACTGCGCACTAGCACTTATTCCCAGGGCCAGGTTCATGCAGCCATTGGGAGTGAAAGAGGGGGGATCATCCAGGATGTTTTAGAAGAGAGTCGGGCCGTTCTGCTTATTCTGCCATGGGTCTCTTGACTGGGCCATAAATCACTTCCAGGAACTATAAAATCCCAATGGCCAGCATCCAGATTTTTTGGACAAAAGAAAAATAAAACAAAACAAATCTAATAAAATGAAGGCTCCATGACTAGCGTGCAAATTAAAAACCCGAAGCCTTGTTTTTGGCGGTGGACGGCGTCAGAGTGGGTCAGAGTGGGTCAGAGTGGGTCAGAGTGGGTCAGAGTGGGTCAGAGTGGGTCAGAGTGGGTCAGAGTGGCTGGGAGTGACTCTGGCGTGGAGCTCCACCAACGGGCACCGTGTATTAACGGCAGGCTAAAGCTAAACACACGACCCGGCCCATTAGGGAAAATATTGCCAAACAGGAACAAAGGTTGTTAATAGAGGGACTACTTAAACTCTAAGATGCAATGCCATAATGTTCATTGGTTTGCTCACCACAGGCTGCTCTGAGCCAGCAGAGACTGAGCTCAATCGCTGGCTGGCTGGGAGCTTTTATCACTGCCTGATTCCTCTCAGAAGAGTCTACCTGGCAGATACATGTTTTAGCTCTGAGGTAGGTTTTGGCGGTTGTAAAGTCGGTGTTGGGAGTAGCGGTGTTAAGTGGAGTGCGGATGATGGGGATGTTTTAGCTGTGAGGTAGGTTTTGGTGGTTGTAAAGTCGGTGTTGGGAGTAGCGGTGTTAAGTGGAGTGCGGATGATGGGGATTTTTTAGCTGTGAGGTAGGTTTTGCCGGTTGTAAAGTCGGTGTTGGGAGTAGCGGTGTTAAGTGGAGTGCGGATGATGGGGATGTTTTAGCTGTGAGGTAGGTTTTGGCGGTTGTAAAGTCGGTGTTGGGAGTAGCGGTGTTAAGTGGAGTGCGGATGATGGGGATTTTTTAGCTGTGAGGTAGGTTTTGGCGGTTGTAAAGTCGGTGTTGGGAGTAGCGGTGTTAAGTGGAGTGCGGATGATGGGGATGTTTTAGCTCTGAGGTAGGTTTTGGCGGTTGTAAAGTCGGTGTTGGGAGTAGCGGTGTTAAGTGGAGTGCGGATGATGGGGATGTTTTAGCTCTGAGGTAGGTTTTGGCGGTTGTAAAGTCGGTGTTGGGAGTAGCGGTGTTAAGTGGAGTGCGGATGATGTGGATTTTTTAGCTGTGAGGTAGGTTTTGGCGGTTGTAAAGTCGTGTTGGGAGTAGCGGTGTTAAGTGGAGTGCGGATGATGGGGATGTTTTAGCTCTGAGGTAGGTTTTGGCGGTTGTAAAGTCGGTGTTGGGAGTAGCGGTGTTAAGTGGAGTGCGGATGATGGGGATGTTTTAGCTGTGAGGTAGGTTTTGGCGGTTGTAAAGTCGGTGTTGGGAGTAGCGGTGTTAAGTGGAGTGCGGATGATGGGGATTTTTTAGCTCTGAGGTAGGTTTTGGCGGTTGTAAAGTCGGTGTTGGGAGTAGCGGTGTTAAGTGGAGTGCGGATGATGGGGATTTTTTAGCTCTGAGGTAGGTTTTGGCGGTTGTAAAGTCGGTGTTGGGAGTAGCGGTGTTAAGTGGAGTGCGGATGATGGGTGTAAAATAATAGGGTTTAGCCTCTGCGGTGTCTCCCTGCGGGCGCCCCAGGACACTCTCACTGCCGCACATCTGTAAGCCCTTACACTCACACCTCCGCCAGATGGGGTCACTGTGAGTCAGAGAGATTGTATAATCAAAGGAAATTGGGAATCATTTGAAGTAAAAGGAAGCTATTATTACAAAACCAGCCCCGCTTCGAGTTTCACTACAGACAAAAAAAATATCCACACGCACACAAACACACGCACGCTCACACATGCACACAAACACACGCATGCTCACACACACTCACACACACACACACACACACACACACACACACATACGCATACAAACACGCACGCTCACATACACACAAACACAAATGCACATACACACATACGCATACATACAAACACACACACACATGCACACACACACACGCTCACACACACACACACATACGCACACTCAAATTGACACTAAGGCAAGGATAGTTTGAGAACATACTTCATGACTTGTGTTGTTGTGTGTGTGTGTGTGTGTGTGTGTATGTGTGCGTGTGTGTGTGTCTGTGTGTATGTGTGTGTGTGTGTATGTGTGTGTGTGTATATGTGTGTGTCTGTGTGTGTGCGTGTGTGTGTATGTATGTGTGTGTGTGTGTGTTGCTTTTGTTTTGCTCCGTGTTGGCTGTCTCTGTCTCTGATAGTCGCTTGCAGTGTAAACCATAGGATCCTGCTTATTGATTTGATTGTGGAGTCACAGCGTAATTAAGAAACAGGAAGTAATGCAGGGGCATTATCATTCTGGACTCTGCGAGACCCGCCGTGTAATAAAGCTGTAATGTAGGCTACGCCAGTGACTCTGTCCAGCAGCGTGTGGTGAGGCAGAAAGCGGGAGAGGGGGGGAAAGGTACTCGTGGAACCACAGCTGCTGCGTCCGCTGTCCTGACTGCACTGCTCACTGGGATCACATGCAGTCACTGGGATCACATGCAGTCACTGGGATCACATGCAGTCACTGGGCTCACATGCAGTCTCTGGGATCACATGCAGTCACTGGGATCACATGCAGTCACTGGGATCACATGCAGTCACTGGGCTCACATGCAGTCACTGGGATCACATGCAGTCACTGGGATCACATGCAGTCTCTGGGATCACATGCAGTCACTGGGATCACATGCAGTCACTGGGATCACATGCAGTCACTGGGATCACATGCAGTCACTGGGATCACATGCAGTCACTGGGATCACATGCAGTCACTGGGATCACATGCAGTCACTGGGATCACATGCAGTCACTGGGATCACATGCAGTCACTGGGATCACTTCAGTCAGAGGTCTCCGCAGGGGACTTTTCCGGCGGCAGAAAGACACGCGACTGCTCAGGAAACGGAAAGCATGGAGCAAATACCCAGAGTTCTCCTTGAGCGTGTCGGACCGAGCCGAAATGGCCGCGCTATAAGACCCGCTCCTCCCCAGTTCTCCCGGGGGAAACGCGCGTGGTTTTCAGCTTGGCCGTTATGGTTATATAGAGCATTTTACTGCCGGCTTCAGAGTGAGAAAAGGCCGTTTATACTGGCTGCTAAAATGTGAATCACGAGTTACACCACTGCAGTGAGAAAACAGAGCTGGCACATTTGGATGAGTTTAATTTATCGCTGGCTTTCCCGGTTTCAGTGATCTCACAGCTGCTCATAAATTATGCGTTAGATAGATAGATAGATAGATAGATAGATAAGATAGAGTTAGCTGTAATGTCAGCTCAGATCTATCTGAAGAGGGCATGTGAACATTTATTTCTCTAAAGAGGCGGTTGGTGATTGTTTGATAAAGAACAGTCTATCCGGTTTGATAAAGAAGTTTATTTGGCTAATTATTTGCAGCCTTGTGATTTTGTGGTAGGTACTATAAAGATCAGCCCTTATCCTTCTGCAGAATTATTTACTACAATATGTTACGCCCCTTTCACACACAAAACCCAGGAATGACACGGGATATTAAACACGGGTTCGACCCGCATTTGACCCATTCACACCGCATTTGACCCATTTGATGTGGTCACAGGTAAGTCCCGGGTCGTCGCCATTCACACAAGACCTGGGTCCGCAAGTTTACTTCTGTACGCGTTCCATTTTTTCCTGCTAATATAGCTAGTTTGGTAGCCAGCTGGCTCACGGATAGGCTTCAATGTAGTTTGCCATTACACTGGCTTAACCCAGTAGGCTATGTTAACTCCTGAATCGATAGCCCACTGATGTGCTCCAAATCTTGCAAATGCTTTTACGTAAAAATTGTCACAAAACTTTTAAGTAAGGTTATGAATAAATCCTGGCTCGTGAGCAGGGTCACGGACCCGGGTCAGATAACGAGGGTTCACCCATTCACTCCAACGGCAAACACGGGTTTTACAAAATTACAATTCACAAAATTAATTGAAATTCAGTTCATGAACTGAAAAATTCTCAGGTAATTATAGGTATTTTTCATTCTAATTCCTGGAGTGAATTTACTGAATTAGAAATGTATTTTACCCCCAGCCCTGATGCACACAATTCAAAGGAAATCTTTGTGACTTAATATTTACTTAATCTGTTATCAGATACATTTCTATATTGAGCATCAAAGGAAACATCTGTGTTGTAGAAAAATAAAAAAGTATATGGCGTAAGGATTTTGATTTGAAAATATATTTTTGGTGTAAGTTTGATTTATTTGCGTGACTCATGAGTGAACATGGTACGCACGCTTAGCTTGCGTTAGCGTAGCATCAGCTCGTTAGTTCTGAGTGAGATGGTGGTCAGGAACAGGTGATGTTAGTTCTGAGTGAGATGGTGGTCAGGAACAGGTGATGTTAGTTCTGAGTGAGATGGTGGTCAGGAACAGGTGATGTTAGTTCTGAGTGAGATGGTGGTCAGGAACAGGTGATGTTCTGAGTGAGATGGTGGTCAGGAACAGGTGATGTTAGTTCTGAGTGAGATGGTGGTCAGGAGCAGGTGATGTTAGTTCTGAGTGAGATGGTGGTCAGGAGCAGGTGATGTTAGTTCTGAGTGAGATGGTGGTCAGGAACAGGTGATGTTCTGAGTGAGATGGTGGTCAGGAACAGGTGATGTTCTGAGTGAGATGGTGGTCAGGAGCAGGTGATGTTAGTTCTGAGTGAGATGGTGGTCAGGAACAGGTGATGTTAGTTCTGAGTGAGATGGTGGTCAGGAACAGGTGATGTTAGTTCTGAGTGAGATGGTTAGGGTTAGGGTCAGGAACAGGTGATTAATGTGAAGGGTAAATGAAATGCTGATTGAATGCAGGCTGTTATCTCTGTTCATGGCTCAGGCATTTCACTGACGCCTAAATTAAACTCACAAAGGCCTGCGTTCAATCAACATTTGTCTTTAGATCTAACTACCACATACAAGTAAAGAGAGTTGTTCCTCCCGTACGGTTTGGTCAGCTTATTGTAAGTAGCTGAACTTGAAGAAGAAAAAATGTAATTGATTGTGAAAGTAGTTGAAGTAGTTCTGAAGTCGTTGAAGAAAAATGTTTGTTGAATCCAGGTGAAAATAATTGCTTAATTTCTACTTTATCAGGTGCACTCATATTTTATTAATAATGGGTGGAAAATGGTTTACTCATGGTTGGAGGAACATCATGTCCTTCAGTATCATTATCAAACTGTGATTGGCTGAAACAGCCCCTGCCTAAAAGCAGCCATAATCAAACTGTGATTGGCTGAAACAGCCCCTGCCTAAAAGCAGCCGTAATCAAACTGTGATTGGCTGAAACAGCCCCTGCCTAAAAGCAGCCATAATCAAACTGTGATTGGCTGAAACGGCCCCTGCCTAAAAGCAGCCATAATCAAACTGTGATTGGCTGAAACGGCCCCTGCCTAAAAGCAGCCATAATCAAACTGTGATTGGCTGAAACGGCCCCTGCCTAAAAGCAGCCATAATCAAACTGTGATTGGCTGAAACAGCCCCTGCCTAAAAGCAGCCGTAATCAAACTGTGATTGGCTGAAACAGCCCCTGCCTAAAAGCAGCCATAATCAAACTGTGATTGGCTGAAACGGCCCCTGCCTAAAAGCAGCCATAATCAAACTGTGATTGGCTGAAACGGCCCCTGCCTAAAAGCAGCCGTAATCAAACTGTGATTGGCTGAAACAGCCCCTGCCTAAAAGCAGCCATAATCAAACTGTGATTGGCTGAAACAGCCCCTGCCTAAAAGCAGCCATAATCATACTGTGATTGGCTGAAACAGCCCCTGCCTAAAAGCAGCCGTAATCAAACTGTGATTGGCTGAAACAGCCCCTGCCTAAAAGCAGCCATAATCAAACTGTGATTGGCTGAAACGGCCCCTGCCTAAAAGCAGCCATAATCAAACTGTGATTGGCTGAAACAGCCCCTGCCTAAAAGCAGCCATAATCAAACTGTGATTGGCTGAAACGGCCCCTGCCTAAAAGCAGCCATAATCAAACTGTGATTGGCTGAAACGGCCCCTGCCTAAAAGCAGCCATAATCAAACTGTGATTGGCTGAAACGGCCCCTGCCTAAAAGCAGCCATAATCAAACTGTGATTGGCTGAAACGGCCCCTGCCTAAAAGCAGCCATAATCAAACTGTGATTGGCTGAAACGGCCCCTGCCTAAAAGCAGCCATAATCAAACTGTGATTGGCTGAAACGGCCCCTGCCTAAAAGCAGCCATAATCAAACTGTGATTGGCTGAAACGGCCCCTGCCTAAAAGCAGCCATAATCAAACTGTGATTGGCTGAAACGGCCCCTGCCTAAAAGCAGCCATAATCAAACTGTGATTGGCTGAAACGGCCCCTGCCTAAAAGCAGCCATAATCAAACTGTGATTGGCTGAAACGGCCCCTGCCTAAAAGCAGCCATAATCAAACTGTGATTGGCTGAAACGGCCCCTGCCTAAAAGCAGCCATAATCAAACTGTGATTGGCTGAAACGGCCCCTGCCTAAAAGCAGCCATAATCAAACTGTGATTGGCTGAAACGGCCCCTGCCTAAAAGCAGCCGTAATCAAACTGTGATTGGCTGAAACGGCCCCTGCCTAAAAGCAGCCGTAATCAAACTGTGATTGGCTGAAACGGCCCCTGCCTAAAAGCAGCCGTAATCAAACTGTGATTGGCTGAAACGGCCCCTGCCTAAAAGCAGCCGTAATCAAACTGTGATTGGCTGAAACGGCCCCTGCCTAAAAGCAGCCGTAATCAAACTGTGATTGGCTGAAACAGCCCCTGCCTAAAAGCAGCCATAATCAAACTGTGATTGGCTGAAACAGCCCCTGCCTAAAAGCAGCCATAATCAAACTGTGATTGGCTGAAACAGCCCCTGCCTAAAAGCAGCCGTAATCAAACTGTGATTGGCTGAAACAGCCCCTGCCTAAAAGCAGCCATAATCAAACTGTGATTGGCTGAAACAGCCCCTGCCTAAAAGCAGCCATAATCAAACTGTGATTGGCTGAAACGGCCCCTGCCTAAAAGCAGCCGTAATCAAACTGTGATTGGCTGAAACAGCCCCTGCCTAAAAGCAGCCATAATCAAACTGTGATTGGCTGAAACGGCCCCTGCCTAAAAGCAGCCATAATCAAACTGTGATTGGCTGAAACAGCCCCTGCCTAAAAGCAGCCATAATCAAACTGTGATTGGCTGAAACAGCCCCTGCCTAAAAGCAGCCATAATCAAACTGTGATTGGCTGAAACAGCCCCTGCCTAAAAGCAGCCATAATCAAACTGTGATTGGCTGAAACGGCCCCTGCCTAAAAGCAGCCATAATCAAACTGTGATTGGCTGAAACAGCCCCTGCCTAAAAGCAGCCATAATCAAACTGTGATTGGCTGAAACAGCCCCTGCCTAAAAGCAGCCATAATCAAACTGTGATTGGCTGAAACGGCCCCTGCCTAAAAGCAGCCATAATCAAACTGTGATTGGCTGAAATGGCCCCTGCCTAAAAGCAGCCGTAATCAAACTGTGATTGGCTGAAACAGCCCCTGCCTAAAAGCAGCCATAATCAAACTGTGATTGGCTGAAACGGCCCCTGCCTAAAAGCAGCCACCAGCTTACCACTCAAGCACTAATGACACAAAGCCACTATTCTGCGGACGAAGAAGGTTATCTTTTTATTTGCCTTTTTGACTTTAAAAATCCGTATTATTTAAGTGAATTCCCTCGTTAACGGTGTGCAGTCCCCAAACGGAGAAATGAGAAATTACTTTTGCATGATTAATGATAAATGATCAATAAATCGCAATGATGACAGAATTAAGACTTGCATTTTCTTTGTTTCTATCTTAATGTGAAAAGGTTATGAGCCATATTTATCACTTTGTTTAGGCTACTTTGGACAATAAATGACCAGCTACGAGTGAGTAACGCTACACATTTCAGGCCGCGTGGCAGTTATCATCTTTATTATAATTTTTTAAAGTTTGCAGAGAATGCAGCGACCTGACTCTTGCGCTCAGAAACGCGGTGTGGAGGGGGAGATGAAATGAGCCTTTGTGTCACGGCGGACGCTGGCACCCGCCATGTGTGTCATACCAGCCATGCATCCGGCCGCGCGCTGACAAGAACCATTAAAGTTTATAGGCGTACGGGGAAGGCCGTCCGTCAAAGTGACGGACAGCTCCGGCCCCCTGCCGGTGCCAGGTCAGGATTGTGGGGTCCGGGGGTCGGGAGGGTGGGGGGCGTCTGGGCTGATAGGGGCTGGAGCCGGTCCACTGTAAACTGCAGGCCCGGCGGGGGGGCGCAAAAGTGCGCAGCCAGCTGGCTCCACGCGGAAATAACTCCCCCTTTCCCAGCTGACGTTTGATACGTTGCCTTAACATCCCTGCAAGGTTGTGGCACTGTCACAGCAGGCCCCTGAGAGAGTAGTTCTCTGTGCGTGGCGGGTCCCTGAGAGAGTAGTTCTCTGTGCGTGGCGGGTCCCTGAGAGAGTAGGTCTCTGTGCATGGCGGGCCCCTGAGAGAGTAGGTCTCTGTGCATGGCGGGCCCCTGAGAGAGTAGGTCTCTGTGCATGGCAAGGGCCCTCTGCATTGTGGGGCCCCTGTGTGTGTGGCGGGCCCCTGAGAGAGTAGGTCTCTGTGCGTGGCGGGTCCCTGAAGGTAGCAGGTTTGATAGGGCGGCGTGCCGTGCCAAAGCGGGATTAAAGCATGCCTCTCCTCTCTCCAGACTCTCTCTCGCCCCTCCCCTTTCCTTCTCTTATTTGTTTTAATTAAAATAAAACTTCCAGTTCTGCGAAGGGCTTCCTCTGCTCACTTTCCCCTCTCTCTTTCCATCCCTCTCTCTCTCCATCTCCCTCTCTCTTTCCATCTCTCTCTTTCTCTTTTGAACAAATGCCTTTCCTTTTCAATGTTTACACAATGAAAAGTTTGGCTATGTTACATTTTGTTTTCACATGGGGGCTGAGAAATGCAGCCCGCAGCCAGAAGGAAATCGAATCATTCCGCATTTGGAATGCAGGCCGCAGATGCAGTTCTTCCTTCTGACAGCTTACCCTGCCCTACACCCACACCCCAACCTGCCCTACACCCACAGCCCTACCTGCCTACACCCACACCCCAACCTGCCTACACCCACACCCCAACCTGCCCTACACCCACAGCCCTACCTGCCTACACCCACACCCAAACCTGCCTACACCCACACCCCAACCTGCCTACACCCACAGCCCAACCTGCATTATACCCCCCAGAAAAATGTGCTGTTACCTGCAGTATTGATTTGATGATTATGTCAGTGCTGTTTCCTGCAGTATTGATTTGATGATTATGTCAGTGCTGTTTTCTGCAGTATTGACTTGACGGTTGTGTTTGTGCTGTTTTCTGCAGTATTGATTTGATGATTATGTCAGTGCTGTTTTCTGCAGTATTGATTTGATGATTATGTCAGTGCTGTTTTCTGCAGTATTGATTTGATGATTATGTCAGTGCTGTTTCCTGCAGTATTGATTTGATGATTATGTCAGTGCTGATTTCTGCAGTATTGATTTGATGAGTGTGTCTGTGCTGATTTCTCCCACAGTTGGATCCTGTCCCAGAGGAGATTTTGCAGCAGAGGCCCCATCCCAATGCTGTGCGCTCCATGGAGAAGGTTCTGGAAGTCCAGAGTGAGTATACTGAGCCCTGTGTATGTGTGTGCTGTTTAAGCCCAGTCCAGAGTGAGTATACTGAGCCCTGTGTATGTGTGTGCTGTTTAAGCCCAGTCCAGAGTGAGTATACTGAGCCCACACAGCATGCATACACACACACACACACACACACACACACATTTACATTCACACACACAGCATGCATGCACACACTTTTTGTCACAGATATTTTATGCCTTACCCCTTTCCCACCAGACATGGTTCTCCAAACATACAGTTTTGAAATGAAACGGCACTGTTTCCACGCATAACTCTCCTCTCTCTCTCTCTCTCTCTCTCTCTCTCGCTCTCTCTCTCTCTCTCTCTCTCTCTCTCTCTCTCTCTCTCTCTCTCTCTCTCTCTCTCTCTCTCTTCCCTCTCTCTCTCTCTCTCTCTCTCTCTCTCTCTTTCCCTCTCTCTCTCTCTCTCTCTCTCTCTCTCTCTCTCTCTCTCTCTCTCTCTTGCTCTCTTTTCTGTGTCTCTCTCCCCATCTCAGGTAAATATTGGCAGTCAGTGCAGCGCTACGCTTCGACGGTTGGGTACTCCCTGATGGAGGCACAGAAGTGTGAGACGGAGGAAGCTGAAACAGTGACTGCCATGGCCTCCCTGTCTGTGGCAACCAATCAGATGGAGAAACGGTGCGACCCTGTTTCTGTGCTGCTCTGTCTCTGTGCTGCTCTGTTTCTGTGCTGCTCTGAGTCTCTGTGCTGCTCCGTCTCTGTGCTGCTCTGAATCTCTGTGCTGCTCTGTCTCTGTGCTGCTCTGAGTCTCTGTGCTGCTCTGAGTTTCTGTGCTGCTCCGTCTCTGTGCTGCTCTGAGTCTCTGTGCTGCTCTGTCTCTGCTGCTCCGTCTCTGTGCTGCTCTGAATCTCTGTGCTGCTCTGTCTCTGTGCTGCTCTGTGCTGCTCTGTATCTGAATAGGGGTCTGAATAGAAACATCAGGCACGGCTGTGTTCCACCTGGTGATGGAATAGTGCAGCAGTCTGTTCTTCTGAGAGCTGCACTCTGCCAGAATCGTAATTGAAAACATGCAGGACATATTGCACACAGATGCCAAGATTAAACACACACCGCATGGTCACACACACCGCATGGTCACACACACCGCATGGTCACACACACCGCATGGTCACACACACCGCATGGTCACACACACCGCATGGTCACACACACCGCATGGTCACACACACCGCATGGTCACACACACCGCATGGTCACACACACCGCATGGTCACACACACCGCATGGTCACACACACCGCATGGTCACACACACCGCATGGTCACACACACCGCATGGTCACACACACCGCATGGTCACAGCACCTGCTCAGCTTTACCTGTGGGTCCCTCCGGAGCCTGCCATCATCACAGGAGCTCTGAAACCTCCATTTCGCTGCTTTGCCTGCCTTATAACGGCTTATGAATATAGCGAGAATACTGTTCAGACAGACTGATGAAGGTGGTGGAAAATGCTAAATGTGAACTAGTGCTGAACTGCTGAGGTTGTTTGCTGTCATTTCCTGCTGTCAGGCTGCTTTCTGAATCAGTTCTACAAAGCATTGCTATCCTTTTAGTCCTCACTTTCCTGACCTTTGACTGTGATGTTAGACATGGTGTAGAGATGTTGTGCTGTGTTTGACTGTGATGTTAGACATGGTGTAGAGATGTTGTGCTGTGTTTGACTGTGATGTTAGACATGGTGTAGAGATGTTGTGCTGTGTTTGACTGTGATGTTAGACGTGGTGTAGAGATGTTGTGCTGTGTTTGACTGTGATGTTAGACGTGGTGTAGAGATGTTGTGCTGTGTTTGACTGTGATGTTAGACGTGGTGTAGAGATGTTGCGCTGTGTTTGACTGATGTTAGATGTGGTGTCGTGATGTTGCGCTGTGTTTGACTGTGATGTTAGACATGGTGTAGAGATGTTGTGCTGTGTTTGACTGTGATGTTAGACATGGTGTAGAGATGTTGTGCTGTGTTTTACTGTGATGTTAGACGTGGTGTAGTGATGTTGTGCTGTGTTTGAATGATGTTAGACATGGTGTAGTGATGTTGTGCTGTGTTTGACTGTGATGTTAGACATGGTGTAGTGATGTTGTGCTGTGTTTGAATGATGTTAGACATGGTGTAGTGATGTTGTGCTGTGTTTGACTGTGATGTTAGACGTGGTGTAGTGATGGTACGCTGTGTTTGACTGTGATGTTAGATGTGGTGTAGTGATGTTGTGCTGTGTTTGACTGTGATGTTAGACGTGGTGTAGTGATGTTGTGCTGTGTTTGAATGATGTTAGACATGGTGTAGTGATGTTGTGCTGTGTTTGAATGATGTTAGACATGGTGTAGTGATGTTGTGCTGTGTTTGACTGTGATGTTAGACATGGTGTAGTGATGTTGCGCTGTGTTTGACTGTGATGTTAGACGTGGTGTAGTGATGTTGCGCTGTGTTTGACTGATGTTAGATGTGGTGTAGTGATGTTGTGCTGTGTTTGACTGTGATGTTAGACATGGTGTAGTGATGTTGCGCTGTGTTTGACTGTGATGTTAGACGTGGTGTAGTGATGTTGCGCTGTGTTTGACTGTGATGTTAGACGTGGTGTAGTGATGTTGCGCTGTGTTTGACTGTGATGTTAGATGTGGT
>CM040398.1:522500-555000 GCA_022702515.1 Ilyophis sp. 1 JC-2022 | reverse complement strand
TCTGCTCAATTCACTCTGCTGGAGGCCATTTTGTGGTAGTATCATTGCTCTGGAAACAACACAATCATAATTTTCACAGTTCTTCTGATTTTTTTTCTGTGAAATTGATATTTAAGCAAGTCTACATTTGCCGATTTAGTTCTGGTTTGTAGAAAACTCCCCAAAAGACAGTAAGTATCATTAAATACATTTTCACATAGCTGACTTCAGGTGAATTAATTTGCCTGATGGGATCTTGCATTATTAAAAATGCCATTTAAACCACGCTCAAAAAGAACGCTTTAAAAAAGAACATTCCCAGGAAAAGTGCTGTATTTGTGCTCATTCCCAGGAAAAGTGCTGTATTTGTGCTCATTCCCAGGAAAAGTGCTGTATTTGTGCTCATTCCCAGGAAAAGTGCTGTATTTGTGCTCATTCCCAGGAAAAGTGCTGTATTTGTGCTCATTCCCAGGAAAAGTGCTGTATTTGTGCTCATTCCCAGGAATGTAATGTACTTGTGCTCATTCCCAGGAAAAGTGCGGTACATATGCTAATTTCCAGGAAAGTACTGTGCTGTCCACATATTTCTAATAATGGGGGCTTCCTGGGCTCATATGGTTGCTGGTAGATAATAAGCTCAGGTGAGTTTTGCTCTCAGATCATCCCTGGGCCCACTTGCCACCCATAAGTGTTGGTTTTGCGTTACTGAATTAAATTTGGCTACAAGTTGTAACTGTAGTTATTGGCCATGTTTAAAATCTTTGGGTCATCTCTCCTTCAGCAATGGATGTTGTGTAGCTGAGCTCTGCTCTGCTGAATCCATGAACTCTGCACTGTGAGGGCATTTATGGAATGTCCCCGTAGGGGGAGCTCCATGGTCTTAAAGCCCACTGTGGTATAGCTGCCCAGCCTTGTTTACATAGGCTTCTATTCTCACCCCAGTTACCGTAACGACGGCCTCACAGCGTTACCATAACTACGTCCTTGCAGGGTTACCGTAACGATGACCTCGCAGGGTTACCGTAACGTCCTCAGGGTTACTGTAACGTCAAATGAAAACTATCGAACAAACAGAAACATTGCGGCAATATTTAAAGGCTGCATCATGCTGCATGGCACCCCCGGAGCACCACAAATCGCACGTCATACCCTCGTCAGCTGGCTAATCGCAATTTTACTCGAAATTTAAACTTTTTTTTTCCGTTGCAATAATGGATCAATGGCAGTCGTCGCAGATATTTTATTGTGGGGTTTTTGTTTGAAGGGATTTTTTTTATCTGGCTCATAAACCCTTGTTTCCTACTGATGGCGATAAAGAAAACATTCCGTTTGAGTTTATAATTCTGCTCTCACATGCACCACTCCTCCTATTTGCCATAGACCAGGCCTGTTGTTGTTTATTTGAAGGCCTCGGTTGATTTTCGAATGTTTTACTTCACCTCTGTGGTTTTCTGCATGGTTTGTGTGTTGGCATGCCTGTCTATCCTGTAACATATTTGCACAATAGAAGAGCACTGGACGACTCAGCAATTTTACAGCATCTGAGAGAGTTGAGACGGGACTTTACATTTCTTTGATTTTCAGTTTTTTTTTTTTTCTGTCTGAGGAGTAGGAACGCAAGATGCTCTTTGTGTCTTCAAAAAATCCAACAGATGTGCTTTTTAATTGTAAAAAAAGAAAAAAACTGAACTACTTAAAAGATTTGAATATTTTACAAAACCTTTATCTAGCACTTGTGGCATACGGACAATAGATTTTATTGTATTTATGTAGAAACTGTTTTAGGTAAACTACACAAAATACAAATCATGTTAGGCTGCCTGTGTTCTTCATTGGGAGTTTTTAGGGCGAGGTGGGTGGGAGGGGGGGTGGAGGGGTTGGTTGGGGGGTGGGGTCAGGGGGTTGGAGATTACACTCACATCATCTGGATTCTTTAAAACATGGTTTCCACGTATCTCATGTTCAGATTGACTGACCCACTTCAGCCAGTAATATCTGTAACCACTGTGGTTTAAGAGCAGTTTGAGGTTTACAAATGTACCTTTTCATTTATTTTCCTTTTTTTTTTTTTTTGGTCGTTTGTTTTATTTTATTTTATTTTTAAAATTTTGTTTTCTATTGTTACACAGCCGAACGCTTATTGGGACCTCTCTTGGACCTCTCTTGGACATTTGTCTTTGACATCAATTATAAAGTATCATGTTTCAGAAAACAAATGTCTTGTTTTTATTTGCCGGACCCATCGACAGAGAAACCTTTATCACGCTGGTCAACAAGTGAAGTTGTGCATGCATCCACAGAGGGACACACTCACTTGTTCATATGTTACAGAGGGACACACTCACTCGTTCATATGTTACAGAGGGACACACTCACTCGTTCATATGTTACAGAGGGACACACTCGTTCATATGTTACAGAGGGACACACTCACTCGTTCATATGTTACAGAGGGACACACTCACTCGTTCATATGTTACAGAGGGACACACTCGTTCATATGTTACAGAGGGACACACTCGTTCATATGTTACAGAGGGACACACTCACTCGTTCATATGTTACAGTGGGACACACTCGTTCATATGTTACAGAGGGACACACTCACTCGTTCATATGTTACAGAGGGACACACTCGTTCATATGTTACAGAGGGACACACTCGTTCATATGTTACAGTGGGACACACTCACTCGTTCATATGTTACAGAGGGACACACTCACTCGTTCATATGTTACAGAGGGACACACTCGTTCATATGTTACAGAGGGACACACTCGTTCATATGTTACAGAGGGACACACTCACTCGTTCATATGTTACAGAGGGACACACTCGTTCATATGTTACAGAGGGACACACTCACTCGTTCATATGTTACAGATGGACACACTCGTTCATATGTTACAGAGGGACACACTCATTCGTTCATATGTTACAGAGGGACACACTCGTTCATATGTTACAGAGGGACACACTCATTCGTTCATATGTTACAGAGGGACACACTCGTTCATATGTTACAGAGGGACACACTCACTCGTTCATATGTTACAGAAAGACACACTCACTTGTTCATATGTTACAGAGGGACACACTCACTCGTTCATATGTTACAGATGGACAAACTCACTCATTCATTTGCTACAGATGGATACAATCACTCATATGCTATAGACGGACACACTCACTCGTTCATATGCTACAGACACACACACTCATTCATTTGCTACAGATGGACACCCTCACTTGTTAATTTGCTACAGACGGACACACTCGTTAATTTGCTACAGATACACTCGTTCATATGCTACAGATGGACACCCTCACTCGTTCATTTGCTACAGATGGACTCAATCACTCGTATGCTACAGACGGACACACTCACTCGTTCATTTGCTACAGACAGACACACTCATTAATTTGCTACAGACGGACACACTCACTCGTTCATTTGCTACAGATGGACACACTCGTTCATATGCTACAGATGGACACAATCACTCATATGTTATAGACGGACACACTCACTCGTTCATATGCTACAGACGGACACACTCACTTGTTCATTTTCTACAGAAGGACACCCTCACAGTGACACAAACTCAGAGCCCTAACAGCCAGGGCTCTGAGGGGCTCTGAGGGCTCTGAGTCAGTGTCACCGTTAGGGCTCTGAATCAGTGTCACCGTTAGGGTTCTGAGTCTGTGCCACTGTTAGGCTCTGAGTCTGTGTCACTGTTACGGCTCTGAGTCAGTGCCACTGTTAGGGTTCTGAGTCTGTGCCACTGTTACGGCTCTGAGTCTGTGTCACTGTTACGGCTCTGAGTCTGTGTCACTGTTACGGCTCTGAGTCAGTGCCACTGTTAGGGCTCTGAGTCTGTGTCACTGGTTAGAGCTCTGAGTCAGTGCCACTGTTAGGGCTCCGAGTCTGTGTCACTGGTTAGAGCTCTGAGTCTGTGTCACTGTTAGGGCTCTGAGTCAGTGCCACTGTTAGGGCTTTGAGTCTGTGTCACTGGTTAGAGCTCTGAGTCTGTGTCACTGTTAGGGCTCTGAGTCTGTGTCACTGTTAGGGCTCTGAGTCTGTGTCACCGTTAGGGCTCTGAGTCTGTGTCACTGTTAGGGCTCTGAGTCTGTGTCACCATTAGGGCTCTGAGTCTGTGCCACTGTTACGGCTCTGAGTCTGTGTCACTGTTACGGCTCTGAGTCTGTGTCACTGGTTAGAGCTCTGAGTCTGTGTCACCGTTAGGGCTCTGAGTCAGTGTCACTGTTACGGCTCTGAGTCTGTGTCACCGTTAGGGCTCTGAGTCAGTGTCACTGGTTAGAGCTCTGAGTCTGTGTCACTGGTTAGAGCTCTGAGTCTGTGTCACCGTTAGGGCTCTGAGTCTGTGTCACTGTTTGGACCCTGTGTCTCTCTGAGTTAGGAATGTGCATTCCTATTAATTGTTGGAGGTAAATATTTCCCTCACGACTAAATTGGTAGTATCGCTCATCCAAGATAATCATCCAAGTGCCTTAAATGATATTGTCGGACTCTAAAACCACGTTCCCTTCTAAATGCTCTTCCATTTTATACTTTTCCAGCATATCTAGTTTCGAAAAACAACCCTTAAAGTGATCCATTCATATCTACTGCATATCTAGCAGCAGAGTGATGGTTTGAGGCTTGTTTGATACCTCAGACCCTTGATGATTTACAGCCATTTCACCAAGCATGTATTCCATACTGTTCCAGCATAATTTACAGCTAAATCTAGTTCCACCCCCCAATTTCTATAGAGATCCATTCAAATGCAGAGAAGTTATAGTATCACTTGTAAGAGTACCAGAAAATATGATATCAAGAGTCTTTTGATATTGTTGGGTCACAAACATCAGGAAGTCATGTCATGCAAAGGAAATGCGACCAAATATTATGATTACTTTATTCTACATTTATGTTAAACTGTCCAATATATTTTGGTGACCGAAAATGAGGGGGGGGACTATGTACTAAAGGTTCTGTAATTTCTAAACGGTTCATCCGATATGGATGAAAATATTTTCAAATTTAAACTGACAGTCTGCACCTTTTGTCACCTTTTGCCAATTGTCATTGTATCCTTTCAAACTGAAAGTGCTAGAGTACAGGACCAAAATAACAAAAAATGTGTGACTGTCCAATAAATTATGGTGCTCACTGTAACTTTTGTGTGTCACCTGAAAAAAAGCAGGATTTCTGTTGCTCAGAGAATAATTTTGTGTGTTTTTGTTCTGCGAGTTGAAAACTGTGGGTCCCAACCTGGTTAAGAGAACAGAGGGTCTTGCTTTGTTGCTCAGCAGTTACAAGTTTCTCTTTTTAGGACAATCGCCGTATTCTTTCCGTGCCCCCTTCCCCACCCCAAAAGGGCTTTCTATAACGAGCGGGACGCAGTGGGGGCTGTTTGATGTGAGCCGCGGGGCCCCGCAGAAGGTTCCTGAGGGCCCCCGGGGACACGTAGTCGGCGCACAGGGTCCATCAAAAACTTGCGTAGAAAGAAAATAAGCCTCTCACAAGACACTCTGACCAGCCTCCCTGTGACTGTAGGCCAGGCTCAAACCTCCCCTGTGTCTAAATAAGCAATGGGGGGGGATGGGGTCTGAGCACACACTGCTACCCCCCCCCCCCCCCCCACCACCACTAACTAAGGGGACAGTGTGACGAGTGGGAACACAACGTCAAACCCGCGGATTAGGTCAGATGTTTGTCAAAATAAACAATAGCATGTTTGTGCTGGGAAGTTGAGGAGGACAGACGAGAAAACATTTCAAATGCAAGCAAACTGACCTTTTCTTTATTTTGCGTGGGGGAGTGGGGGAGTGGGGAAGTGAGGGAGTGGGGGAGTGGGGGAGTGAGGGAGTGGGGGAGTGAGGGAGTGGGGGAGTGAGGGAGTGGGGGAGTGGGGGAGTGGGGGTGGCTGTCAAATGAACCAAGTCAAGGGAACTGCGAAAGCAATTCCTGTCCATTTTCCAAGCTGTACAACCGTTTTTGCCGTTGGTTTAAAGAAGAAAATATCCAAAGAATTCAGGCCGCGCGCCAAAACGGGACATTTGAATATTCATAAGCCGTGACCCCGGAGCCCTGAGCTATGAAAGATAAACAAACCTTGCATGTTCCGCAAAAAAAAAAACGAAAGCTGAGACATGCGGAATATTTACTGTCTTCAGAGGCGTGGAAGAAAGGCCCTGGAAAGGCTTTAGAGTGCATTAAGGTGACATAAACTCAAGCCTGTGGTGCTTTAGAGGTCCAGTTTGGGGGTTCACAAATGCCCCGCGAGCGCAGATGCTGAGCGGGACTACGACCTGTCGGCTGAACTTGGTGACCTCCCGTGGTACAGCTCGAGGGTAAGTAAACTAAGGGCAGGCTCTGCGGGTGATTTAGGACACCGGGATGCTCTGAATTGTAAAGAGGGCCCGGGCAAATTGAAGCATTAAAGAAAGCCCTGGTGAAAACCCTTTCTCTCTCTCTCTCTGCTCATCTCGCCATTGCAGCCGTTGAAAACCGTTAAACCTGTCATTACCGTGCGCACGTTCGTGAAACAAGCCTTCCTGAGCTCTCTCTCTGACGCTCGTTTTCATTAATTTCAGCCCTAAATTGCAGATGAGCCTGGCATGCAAGCACAAATAGCAGCAGACGCTGTGGATTCACCACTGCTGCTGAAACCAGGCAAGCAGTCGGCTCATTCTGCGAAAATACACAGGAAGAGAGGGCAGAGAGAATCTGGGGGGAACCAGAGGCTCACAGAAGAAAAAAATAAAGCTGGAAAAGAAAATTGGGGGTGGTATAGGCATTGCTGGCTGGGTTGGGGGTGGTTAGCATGTGTGCTCGCCCTGGTATAGGCATGGCTGGCTGGGTTGGGGGTGGTTAGCATGTGTGCTGGCCCTGGTATAGGCATGGCTGGCTGGGTAGGGGGTGGTTAGCATGTGTGCTGGCCCTGGTATAGGTCTTGCTGGCTGGTTTTGGGGGATGGTTAGCATGTGTGCTCGCCCTGGTATAGGCATTGCTGGCTGGGTTGGGGGTGGTTAGCATGTGTGCTCGCCCTGGTATAGGCATGGCTGGCTGGGTTGGGGGTGGTTAGCATGTGTGCTCGCCCTGGTATAGGCATTGCTGGCTGGGTTGGGGGTGGTTAGCATGTGTGCTGGCCCTGGTATAGGCATTGCTGGCTGGGTTGGGGGTGGTTAGCATGTGTGCTCGCCCTGGTATAGGCATGGCTGGCTGGGTTGGGGGTGGTTAGCATGTGTGCTGGCCCTGGTATAGGCATTGCTGGCTGGGTTGGGGGTGGTTAGCATGTGTGCTGGCCCTGGTATAGGCATTGCTGGCTGGGTTGGGGGTGGTTAGCATGTGTGCTCGCCCTGGTATAGGCATTGCTGGCTGGGTTGGGGGTTAGCATGTGTGCTCGCCCTGGTATAGGCATTGCTGGCTGGGTTGGGGGTGGTTAGCATGTGTGCTCGCCCTGGTATAGGCATTGCTGGCTGGTTTTGGGGGATGGTTAGCATGTGTGCTGGCCCTGGTATAGGCATTGCTGGCTGGGTTGGGGGTGGTTAGCATGTGTGCTCGCCCTGGTATAGGTCTTGCTGGCTGGGTTGGGGGTGGTTAGCATGTGTGCTCGCCCTGGTATAGGCATGGCTGGCTGGGTTGGGGGATGTTTAGCATGTGTGCTGGCCCTGGTATAGGTCTTGCTGGCTGGGTTGGGACCAGTGCTGTGTATGTGCTTTTCCTACACTGTGATTAGTCTGTACTGCAGTGCAGAGCAAGGCCGACTGCAGGAAGGGAATATTCTGGAATTCGTCTTTACACGGTACTCGCATGTTATACCCGCGTGAGACTTTGAGCATCACACCACACGCCACCCGCTGACATGCACATTTTTCAGCACCTGGGAATATGCTACGTGTTCGTAGCTGCATTTTGAACAAACTCGCATCAATTACAGCCATCGTGCTAGCTGACATTATACTGGAGACCTATCACCTTCCTGAATGCATGATCAAAAAATGTAGAGAAGGGAAAGGACTTACCCCCTCCGAGCCATCTTAATTTCAGCTCACTTCACATAATTTACACGCCCGTTCCCTCAGGCTTTACTAACGCTGTGAAATGGCTGACAATTTATTCTAATGCCCTGCATCAGGAACACATTACTGCATACCTCTTGCACAGCATCTCCAAAGTCACTGTTGATCTGGGCATTTAAAGGTTATTATGGCACCGCTGTTATTGTTTGTGTTATCATTTTTATTATTACAGTCCAGAAGTTATTACCATAAAAAGTTTACTGTTAGGGTAACAGCATTACAGAAGTTTTAATCTCTTTTGACATTATAATGCAATAATTTAATAATAAATAAATAAATAATATAAAAATAAATATATTGTATTAATTTGTACTATTAAATTTAGTATCCGTACTCTCGCTCTCTTTTTTTCTCTCTCTATCTATACACACACACACATATTATACAGTGCCCTCCACTATTATTGGCACCCCTGGTAAAGATGAGTCAAAAGGGTTATAAAAAATTCACCATTTAAAAACCAACCTTTAATTAAAGTACATTTATTATGAGAAAAAAGAATCCCTCATCAATAAATAATTATTTTTAACAAAACCATGTGTGTCACAATTATTGGCACCCCTGAATTTATATATAGAATAAAGTAATCATTTTAAATATTTGGTCGCATATCTTTTGCATGCCATGACTTCCTGATGTCTGTGACCCGACAACATCAAAAGACTCTTGATATCTTATTTTCTGGTACTCTTACAAGCGATACTATAACGTCTCTGCATTTGAATGGATCTATATGGGAATTGGGGGGTGGGACTAGATTTAGCTGTAAATTATGCTGGAACAGTATGGAATACATGGTTGGTAAAATGGCTGTAAGTCATCAAGGGTCTGAGGTATCAAACGAGCCTCAAACCATCACTCTGCTGACCCTTGATCACTCTGTCAGACTCTTGATGACTTCGAGCCATTTAGCCAACCATGTGTTCCATACTGTTCCAGTGTAATTTACAGCTAAATCTAGTCCCACCCCCCAATTCCCATAGAGATCCATTCAAATACAGAGACGTTATAGTATCGCTTGTACGAGTACCAGAAAATAATATATCAAGAGTCTTTTGATGTTGTTGGGTCACAGACATCAGGAAGTCATGGCATGCAAAAGATTTGCGACCAAATATTTAAAATGTCTACTTTATTCTATATATAAATGCAGGGGTGCATTTATATATAATACAAAAAAAAAATTCTCATAATAAATTTACTTGAATTAAAGGTTGGATTTTTCTCATTTTTTCAGTGTGAGATTAAGCTAATTCACCAAACCGTAATTTTTTTATAACGCTTTTCACTCATCTTTACCTGGGGTGCCAAGAATAGTGGAGGGCACTGTTTATATATATATATATATATATCCAAAATATTGGAAACACCTACAAAAACAATATCTAGTAACTAATAATGATTAGGCCCAACCTTTTCCTTCAAAACAATTTCAATCCTTCTAGGAATTGGATACAAATGGCTTTTGAATGTTGAGACTGGTTCAGATGGATTGATTCAATTCTGTGGTGATTCTTAGAGCTGTAGTTCTGTGGTTATTAGCGATTATCCTACCAAGTGTCCGTCTGTCCCTGTCGGAGAGCTTTGACTTGTCCGTCTGTCCCTGTCGGAGAGCTTTGACTTGTCCGTCTGTCCCTGTCGGAGAGCTTTGACTTGTCCGTCTGTCCCTGTCGGAGAGCTTTGACTTGTCCGTCTGTCCCTGTCGGAGAGCTTTGACTTTGACCCCAGTTATTTTTTGCTGATGCTGTTTTTTGGTGTTTTTGACACTGTTCCTCTTGCCACCTTAAATAATTTTTCTGTATTTGTGACCGACGCACCTGCAATTCGGGCACCAACTATTTGGCCCCTTTGGAACTCTATTAGTATCCTCATCTTGCTTTGGAGACTTTCCTAGAAAAGTGCTGCTGGTTAGACCTCTTAAGCAGACACATGCTGCTAATTAGCACTGAAATTAATAGGAATCACCTGTGTAGATGCTTTTGTAATTGTGGTTGCTTGTGTAGATGCTTCAAACTTAAAGCCATTTTGTTTATATTTTGTCCACCGCCTCTATATATATTTATATAATTTTTTATACATCTGAACGTAATATGCATTGGTGATCAAATACATTACATCTATTACAACTACAAACAGTCACCTCCAAACCTCTCACACTTCAACAGGAAATAACCTCAGTTAATTTCACTATCAACCACCAGAGGGCTTTGATAAACAGGAACTGGTGAATAAACATCACGCTGTCATTTGTCTTGCGATGCTTTCATGCGATGATTGTTTTACTGATGAGAGAAGGGAGATGTTCACCTGTGTCAACAATACAGTGTCGAACCACCTCAGTTTCCCCAAAATAATCCCAACATACACAGTGACTGTATTTGTGTCTGCGTCTTTGTATGTGTGTGTCTGTGCATGTATGTGTGTGTATGTCTGTGTCTTTGTGTGTATGCATGTATGTGTGTGTGTGTCTTTGTGTGTCTGTGTGTGTGTGTGTGTGTGTGTGTGTGCATGTATGTGTCTTTGTGTGTATGCATGTATGTGTGTGTGTGTCTTTGTGTGTCTGCATGTGTGTGTGTCTGTGTGTGTGCGAGTGTTTATAAGTGTTATATAAATTATATATAAATGATATAAATTTCTCTATTGTTTTGGGTTATAAAACGGTAAAGGAGGAACTTGTTGCACAAACTGTGGTTGCACCCAATGACAGGGTTTGGTGGGATTGTAATTAAAATGTGAAAGCTCACGGTAGCAGCCGCTGGAAGTATGATCTCATGTGACCCTGCGTGACCCCCTACGCTAATCAAGAGCAAAGCGCTTTGTTGCGCAAACGTGTCACTGTCAGGGCTTCAGTGAAGTGGGATTGGGTTTCAGCAGGGGGTCTAACCTTGCCGTTTAACTGTCACAAATTATGCCAGTTACAAAAACCAAGGAACATCTTTTCTCCCAGTCCTCAAGTCTCAGTCTTTCAATGAAGAACCTTCTGGAATACGTGAAAGAAAAGGTAATTTTCTAGTGTTCACTGAATTCATTGTTTTCTGCTGTAGCAGGTTTCAGTGTAATCTATTTACACCCTTAATTGAATGGCTTTCACTGCTACTCAGTATAAAAACAGAATTAACCTTCAGGGCCTGAAAACACCATGGTTGAGCCGATCTCCTCTGCAAGATCGTTGAATGTCATTTTCGGGGGAGAACTGGGTAGGTCCAAACAGTCCTCTTGACAGGCGCTAACATCCCTGAAGTTCTGCGCTTGCTTGCATTACTGGCTGCTAAAAAGAAATCTCCAGGTGTCTGAGGATTTATATATAAATATATACGAAGTCGTGCTGCTCAGGTTCGGCCTTCTTCCTGGAACCCCACTTCAGTCCCTGGGTAATTTTTCCTGGCTGGCGCAAGCTCGCATTCTTCCACCGGATTTTACAGCCATCTTTACAACCACTTTAGTGTTCCTGACTCATTTTCTTGTCCAGTTTAATTCCTCCTCTAAGAGCCGCGGAAATCTCCCTGTGGTCAGGGGTTTGGCGCTCCCCAGTGTGAGAGGAGGGGGTGGGGGGGGGGGCAGCAGACTTGAACCCCACTTGGGGGATGCTTTTGGTGCCATTGCTTTGCTGGTTCCATCCCCCGCAAGCGTGATGTGGAGCCAGTGAATCGCAAAGCTTTTGGGTTAATCCAAGCTGTCCAGGTTTACCAAACCTTCAAACCAACTATGGCTCCTTGCTTAGAACTGAGTGTGTGATGCCTACTTATTTTACTTTTTGATAAGCTTGAGGGCAGAATTAAAAAGTGTAATTTTGTTTGACAAGGTAAATCCTATCAGTGGTGTGTTTGGAAATTGTTGGAAATTGTAAGCAAGCCCCAAATGGACAACAAAGTCACATACCCTAAACGTCTTCTTATTTTTTCAGCATTTTTTTTTGGAGTTACAGAATGCACTGACCTCAACTACAACACCTGCATTCTGTGGAGGTAAGATTACATCTGCTGTCTATGGAGGTAAGATTACACCTGCAGTCTATGGAGGTATAGGATTACACCTGCAGTCTATGGAGGTATGATTACACCTGCTATCTATGGAGATATAGGATTACACCTGCCATCTATGGAGGTATGATTACACCTACCATCTATGAAGGTAAGATTAAACCTGCAGTCTATGGAGGTAGGATTACACCAGCCATCTATGGAGGTAGGATTACACCTGTCATCTATGGAGGTAGGATTACTCCTCTAGTTTGTGGAGGTACGATTACACCTGCCATCTATAGAATAGAATAGAATAGAATAGAATAGAATAAATTTCCCGCTAGGGAACTTCAGTTGTAGCCCCAGCAACAACAAAAAAGTCAGACAGTGACACACAAACAAACATAGCCTATCCAACAAAGACATCCAACAGAATCAATACATCAATCAAGTGAATTAAGTGAATTAAAGTGCAATACAGCCATGATTAAAAATAGCCCCCACTGTCCCGAGATGTCCAGTGTCACCAAGCAGTCCAATACATAAACTCCGCCTCCACGACTCTCCTCCATACACGCAGCGCCGCAGTCTCTTTACACCGCCGAAACGGAGCACTGAACTGCGTCAATCTTCCCAGTCGTCTCCTCACTTCTCCCCTGCATTATGTTCTCCTTCCCTGATTGCCTTTTGAAGATTGCCTGCACTCCCGGATCAGTTCCGACATCTTCAATTCTGGTGAAGAGCGATAGTAACTTTGTTGCTGCAGTCTGCAGATCCAACGGACATTCCCGAGCATATGTTGCGAATGCTTCTCCATGGTGACAACCACAAACAAAATTATATCGACTAGACAATTTGTCAATATTATCAAAACGAGCAGCAGGAGTGCCCTGAAAAATCTCCAGCCCGCTTCCCCATCCCACTACAGACACACAGCGCATGAAAAAAACAAAGACAAAAGCCCGACACAACAAAACACATTCAAATTAACAAACACAAACACGTGAGACAGCTGGACTACATGTCGCCATTACAGCGCCAAGTGACGTCACCTATAGTCTATGCAGGTAAGATTACATCTACAGTCTATGCAGGTATGATTACACCTATGGTCTTTGCAGATAACTTTACACCTGCCATCTATGGAGGTACGATTGCACCTGCCGTATATGCAGGTACGATTACACCCATGGTTTATGCAGGTACGATTACACCTATGGTGTCCCATACATTGTATGAAACAGACGCCCCACAGTGTACTGCAACTGCACAACCTATATGCAACTGATTTCTTCATGAATCTTCACACATTTATTCTTAAATTATATTACATTAGCTGCATGGGTGTAAATAACCTTAATCACACAGACCCCTAGTGGCCAACTGGCCATGCTGCCGGCGCCGTGAGATTGCTCAACTGAAACATTAATTGCTCCTGCAACCAAACTATGAGTGGAAACAACAAACTCTTTATTCTAGATTTATTAATAGCATTTGTGACAATTATACTGAATACAGTTCTAAGTGCCAATATTGTCACATAGCTACTCAATTTAAGAAGCAAACTTGCAACTATACTGACCCATACCGACACATTGGACAATAATATATTTCTGTGAGTTCATAAAACTATTTTTTCACCACCAAAAATTTGTATACCGTCAGAAAACAAGATAAAACCAACAATAGCTTGAACATATGCCAATACAGTGGTGAAAAACCCTGCTCACTCAAAAAAAAAATAAACAAGTGAAATTATTGTGTAATTACACCATGTCATTCTAGTATCAATATCTGCTGCTAAATATGAAAAAATATATACAATCCTACAGTTGGTTTTACACACAGAGATGTCCCTTTCAGAATTCAGTGACCATTTATTATCTTGGACAATCCATTTGAGAAATACACACCCCTTTATAATGCAAATACACCATCTGAAACATGTATGCGTAAAACCCCAACAGCTATTTGTATAGATGTTACAAATTCCAATTAATTCTAGTTTGATTGACAACTTTTTTATCCAATAGAGGACAGTATAACCTTTTTTATCGGTGTTTGCAATTTCTTATTGGATTCTTTGGACAATACATCATGGCTGATAATAGCAGCATTTTTAGTTTTAGTAGTTTAGTTTTACGCAAACAACTACAGAAAACACAATAATGTACCGTCGCTTGCTGAGGCGTAATTGCTGTTTCCCTCCTATTTTCACAGGATTTTACTAATTTGGCTCGTCAGCATAGCTAGAGAGAATCCTCATCTCACTTTCATGGATTTTGGGAGTGGGTCAGAAGAAGATACCATAGTATTGATTCTATCGGAGAATATGCCTACGAACATGACGGACATTTTCTTCATCGATATGTAGTATTACTGCTTGTAATATTTCAAATATGTCTGTTACTCCACCACTGTCTTGTGCCATAATGTTTGGTATTGTTATTTTCACATTTTGAGTGCATCTCACATCCTGTAGTGTAAGCGATCATACGTGGCTCAGTCATGTTTTCTGTTTGACGCACCAATTTTCCGTGAAGCTAGAACATTTGCCAGCATTTTCCTGATGGTGGAATATTATTTTATAATCTTACCATACATAATATAGACTATGGCATATTAGTATCTCCTTGTGATATACTTGTCACTTATGGCATGGAAAATACTCTTTCCAATGTACTGTGTGCTCATATGTACTAGATGAATGTTAAATTCTTCTTGGAGTAATTATGAATGGCAACATTTTTTTTAAACTGAAGAAATGTCATCCCGGGCCATGCAGCAAAATAGTACATACTGTCAAAATAGTACATACTGTCAAAATAGTACATATTGTAGAGTACAGAAAAAAAAGTTATGTTTTATTACAACAAGTACAAGAGTGAATGATTAGGCTACATTTTCTCAGGCTACTGACAGAGGTCAGGGGTCACACTGTCCTTGTAAAAGCTAGCAAATCAACATGTACATCATAAAGAAGGCATCCCATGCACCCAAACCTCCACCAAGGAGCAGTGACCCGGTAAAACCTGGGCTATGAACCAGTGACCAACTGGTCCACAGCTGTGATCTGTCAGCCTAATATCATGGTTAGCAAATTGGGCTTGTAACACAAAACTTGCAGGTTAGGTTTAAAACTGAGTTGCTGTTGTAATACCCGTAAGCAAGGCGCTTATTCTGGACTGCTTTGTTACAATATCTAGCTGTATAACTGTATTATAATCTGTGTAAATCTGCTAAATGCCAAATTTATATAGATTTATTTTCTCAAATGTTGGTAAGAATGGTCTGCCCTTCTGTATAAAAACATGTGAACACGTTGCCTGAAAATACGCTCGCTAACATTCATTCCAGTTGTTACTGTGGAAGTCAAGAACGGAGCTATGCGCAAACACACAAGGACTCTGGTGGTTTAAAACCCTTAATTCGTTCTTTCTCCGATCTTAAAGCAACCTCAACATTAAAGCGAGCAGGCCCAGTGTGAACTTTTATTCGAGACAGGCATAAAACCTTTATTTTATCCATTTTACTGCAAATTAAAATTTTGTAGCTTTTTCCATCTTTTTTTTTTCTTTTACAGGAAACATCTGTGGCTTATACGGCGCTATTACTGTCGCCCACTCCCTTTCAAGTGCTGTTTGGCACATAGGTAGAGCAGCGGCACTGTGTCGGGAATAGCGAGCGATTATCACAACGACTGCCGATTGGATGCTGGAGGATGGTAGTCTGCCAAAGATTCTCATAACATCAGTTTATTGCACAAAATTAGTACCATGTAATACATGAATAATTCAATGTATATCAAGAGGAGGAAAGGCCTATACAGCAGTTATGGTTAGTCCCCAGCCTTGTTAAATATAATTCATATTTGTCTTTATATAATGTTCAAGCATTTGAAGCAAACTTAACATTGAGTGTGGATGGATAGAGATCACAATATGTGATTTTGTTTGATGCCACCATAATTTAAACCTGAGAAAAATGTTTTTAATAAATTGTACGATGTAGGTGACTGCCATTAAAAAAGGTAGAATGTCAATAACACAATAAACTGGAATATAGGCTATGCAAAGAAAACTCATTATCTGTAAATTTAAAAATAGCACATTGTAGGCTTACAGTTGAACCTTCAGTTTGAAACAAATAAAATAAAATGCTAATTTAATTGCGTCTAGTGGCATCTTTGTGTTATTTGGATCCAACTGACAAGTAGGCTATTGTGTCATATTGAACTGCCATTGTGATGTATGGAGTAGAACTACTGGGGAAAATAAGAATAACTATAATAGCAATTCCCAGGGATTGAAACAAGAGAAAAATACAAGCGTTCAGGTCCACGCATCCAACATTTTTCTTCACGCAATTATCATTATTAATGTGCGCGCGTGCCTTTTCTGTCAGCGCGAGAGCAGTGAGACCTGTAAATCTCAGGAACAGGTGTTTCGTCAGAAATTCAAGAGGCTTTGATGCCAATAGAAAACCTCGTGCATTCTTACTTTTGCATACTTTTCAAAATAATTAATTTGCATTTATGATAACCTGTAGGCCGTAAACGTTTTATTGCAAATTGCATTGGAACTTGACTTGAATTACAGCTATTGCTAATGCTTCTTTGGACTGATAATTAAAGCGCGCGGGTTTGTTCTGTTCTAGATGTATATCTATACGTATGGGGGGAAAAGACTTGTTACGAAATTTGTATGCATTGAGATAAAAAGCGGTTCGATTGAAGGGAGATTAAGAAGTCTAATAGCGGTCCGGTATTTAAAAGTTGGGTAAATAATAGTTATCTGCGGTTGTTCATGCTCCTTCACTCGTTAAAGCGTGAAGGCATTTTATATGCCTTGGTCTGAAACAGACGAGGATAACGTCGAGGTTTCTGTTCACCTAATGAAGCCCTATAACGGTTTTCTCTGGCGTTTTCTTTCCCTTAAAAAACAGACGACACTAATCTTCACCCTATTTCTAACGTGACACTGAATACTTTTTCTGCGATTTCTCACAAAGCACATTTCCCATCTAGAAAAGCTGGGCTTGCAAACAGTATTTTACGCCCCTGATTTAGCGGAAGCATTAGAAAAAGAACACAAACTGGTGATCTTGTTGGCATTCATTATTAAAGAGTAAAAACAGTAAAATAAAATACAGGCTATATTGTTTCATGTTCTTCGCAAAAATATGCTATCAAAGAAAACCTTAACACATGTAGGCCCACTAAAATGTAAAAACAGTATGTCTCAATAGCCTTGAGAGATTCACTCGAAATTTGGCACATATTTTTCAGACCATTTAAATGTGTTTATTTGAAGACTAAATCATTTCAAGATTCAGGACACCCAACAACAACTAACTTACTGACAAGTGCAACACTCATCGTTAAAACAGTGATCGATGTGTTACGCGCAAAATGAATCACCGCACACCTTCGAGTTGTTTAAAAAATACTGTTTTAATAAATAAGCGAAATTTACATTATTCGGAAAAGAGAGCTTTGCTGAAGATCAACTTTATAAGAACCAATCAATGCAGTACTCCAGGAACTTATGATTCTAAATGGCATTTGTTATCTTTTTTTTAAAAGCTGAAGATGATTAAAGATATGTACAATGCGTTCTTAAAACATTTTTCTTAAACATTTATTTTTTTTAAAAGAGGAATATAACATAACATGGTACTTTCCTGAATCATACTATACCGGCATTAAAATAATAAAATCTATGCGTTGGACGAAACAGGAGACTTCAGCACACTGAATTATGGGAGTGGGATAAACATGTTGGTCTGAAATTCTCTGATTTGATCTGCTGTCTGAGATAGGCCTACAGTACTGTGTCGTGTCGCACTTTTAAATACTCCAGGAGAATCCAGAGTTCTATGTCACGTTGGCTCTCTTGACCATGTCTTTGAGGTTCTCAGGATCTTCGAGAAATCCTTTTGCGTCTTCAGACTTTGCAGAAATAAACAGTCTAGAAATGGGAAAAGGGTAAATTAGTTGTTATATTCATGATCTGCAATCATTTTTTATCTTGCAATTACATGTGTGAGGGGCGTTGTTGCCACTCTTTTTTATTGTAAATTGCGCAATTTTACTGCATTTCGCGACCCCAATTTATATTCCTTGAAACCGTTTGTCATTAAATTACCCCATATATAATCATAATTAAGGGATAGTTTAGATGAGTCTAGATAAGTTGAACCATCTCTTTTCTGAAATTGGGCTTATATCACTGAAAAATAACACTCATTGTTTTGGATATTTAATTGGTTAAGTAAAATAGAAAACAGCATTTATAGTCTGCACCCCCGATTCTTCTTATATTTATGTTATATTTAAAATACCCACCTGAACCAGAAGAAGGCTGTTGTTTTAGCCAATATCTAGCAAGACATACGTGCATAATATATATTTGTTGTTGCTACACAATATGTAAAGAAACACAGGCGTTAAAGAAGTGTCAATGTTTCGTGTCATAATATGCGTTTAAACTGATATCTTAGCAGACACCATTTAGGCTACAGTTGTTTACTTCTGCCACGGCCTAATGTTTTCCTTTTAGATATGCTAACTGCTTGTCTACCACTAAGCTCCAGGAAATAGCAATAATAGCTAAACCAAATAGCTTCTCTACTGAAGGTGCCATTGCCCTCCAACGTATATGACCACATCAGCCGGTCAGTATTGAGTGAAGTATAATTATATTTTAGAATATTTTTGTTGGGTTACTGATCAAACATAGGCTACGTGGCGTAAGCCTATTTCATCATGCATGACGACTTTTGTGTACCCGACAGAAAAGGACATAAATTATGTGTAAAACGTTTATGCATTGCAGATCAAGCAGAAGTGAAGGGTAGGATATGGCGAGCATACCTTTTTTTTTTTTTTTTTTTTTACATATTAATAGGCTACATACATACACTACAACCTTATTTGTTTTTATTCCATAACATTAAAAGATGGTTTGTTCTGTAAGTAGGGCTATTGTGATATTGGCATGTAGTCCTACATGTGCTATTTATATATACGATCAAAACATTTTCAAAACAAATTATTGAGCTGTGATGAGATATCGTTCATTGTTTTTTATTAAATTACATGTATGTTTTACGACGCGGAATTGTTTCTCATTCGAAAAGCTTGTGACTGTGTCATTAACCTTATGACATATTTGAGTATACAAGGTCTGCTTTGCACAAAGCCTTATGCATTTGTAGGTTATGGACTCAAAAATTAATCTAATTCACATTCAATGAGTAGCGACGTTCCTATTCTGTAATATGTATTCGGTGCTCCGTTTCGGCGGTGTACAGAGACCGCGGCGCTGCGTGTATGGAGGAGAGTCGTGGAGGTGGAGTTTGTGTGTTGGACTGCTTGGTGACACTGGACATCTCGGGACAGCGGGGGCTATTTTTAATCATGGCTGTATTGCACTTTCATTCACTTAATTCACTTGATTGATGTATTGATTCTGTTGGATGTCTTTGTTGGATAGGCTATGTTTGTTTGTGTGTCACTGTCTGACTTTTTTGTTGTTGCTGGGGCTACAACTGAAGTTCCCAAGCGGGAAATAAAAGTTATTCTATTATTATTATTACTATCATTAATGTAAACAAATCACCGCAGAATTTAGATTATTTCTATGAGACTACTATTGTACTTTCTGGGTAAGCCATCAAATGACAAACTATGACAAACTATGACGAGATTAACTGCAATTTCTCCGACATTGAGAATGATATAAATAAAGAGAAGATTGATGATTTAATATTTAATAGCCTACATATTAAAATACTGTTTCACATGATGTGCATCGTGCATGTGTTATAGCACATTAAATATAGGCTATATCTCATTTAGACCTTATAGTTACAGCAGCTGAGGGAAACTATTCGTTGTGCTGTTGTGCGATAATATAGAATGCAGAAAACATGAAAACGTCCAGAACAATAAAGCAATTTTGACAATAAACTTACGAACGGCCAAATATTAGCCTTTAATGTTGCCTCATTCATAGCTACAACGGTCCACATAGATGCATATTTCACTATAAATGCAATTTCCCGTGGGGATAGTTAATTGCTGATGGTGACAGTATACAGTCGGTGTGTATCGCCCATGCTCTGTTTACATGGGCTTAGACATGATGGAGTTGAAAGTTACGATGGACCTCCATATGAACCAATAGTACTTAATTTACAGCTTTAAAAAAGTTTTAAACTCTGCTTAAAGGAAGACGTTTTTGATTGCAAGAAAATCGTATTAAAACTGGCGATGAATTCTAGTCTCTGAAAATACATTTCGTCTGTTTATGAAAACATATGACATTAAAACACGGGGGTTAATCAGTTTAGTTCTAAATGACGTTTCCCTGTCAACACTATTCCACATTGTAGGCCGACCTTACAATATATAAACCATTTATGTCAAATTCACGTTGCTTTTTTAGGTTGCAGTAGTGGTATTGCGTTGTGACGTGTAATGAAACACTCGCTTAATGGTACATTAACGTAGGTCTGATTTGGTTACATTACATTAAAAGCACTTTCTGCACGAGGGTCCATGCATGACACAGCTCTCGAGTTGTCAGAGTATAAGGAGATAGATGTGTCTTATTTGCTGAAATTTTGCAAAGATCCGTTATTATATATTTCAGTAGCCTAAAAGCCTAGTTATTTTATAACCTTTTTTTCTGGTCAATTTATATAGTGTTACCGTTAGCGACAAATACCAGTTTACCAATTAGTTAGGCTACCTTACAGCCTATTAGCAACCATAGCAATAACAGTTGCTCCAGTAATTAGTAGCGACAGTAGCAGGCGCAGTAGTAGGATATGACATCGGTTGATGTAAGATAATTTTGGATAATAATAACGCCAATAATAACGCCAAACAAAATTGAGAGTAACCTAAAAACACTGTCCTCCTCTTGCTATGGTTATACCAACTATATTGTTAATCATTAAATAAAGATAACCGCATGGGCACACAACCGAGGGTAACTGATATTCAACTGGTGTGATTACAAAATATTAATAAAACAGATTACCGATATATTATTATTATTATTATTATTATTATTACATTCTAACTCCATGCAGAATTAAATATAGAAGGCCTGTCGTAGACTTGTGCCCATAGCCTATGTATACACTTAATTAGCCTACTCCATTACTGGAGCTGGACAGAGAAAGCATAAATCTTCAGGCGTGAGTGTGATATAAATATGTATTTCTCATCAGTTATAAAATTACAAGGGGTCTAACGTTGTCAACATCACACACTGGAGAACGCATACCTTGCAACTTTTTTTTAGGAAACTCTGCATTTCCTTGGCCACGGCAACTATAATAATAATAATAATAATAATAATAATAATAATAATAATAATAATACGCAATCCTATTCCATACTGCATTTTGATACATACCCCTTTGGCATTACAGAATTGAACGTCTTCGGTGCTAGTGGGACGTAGACATTGACCACGCGCCTTCCATCCTCCACACAGAGAAAGCGTAACTGAGTCTCTCGTGCGCAACGTAGCTGCAGCTTGACATCTTGTTGTCCATCTCGTCGCTTTGTAGCACCTGATAGAGAAAATCTATGTACC
Organism: Ilyophis sp. 1 JC-2022; assembly: GCA_022702515.1. Lineage (NCBI taxonomy): Eukaryota > Metazoa > Chordata > Actinopteri > Anguilliformes > Synaphobranchidae > Ilyophis > Ilyophis sp. 1 JC-2022. Next base: position 533,353 of record CM040398.1, on the reverse strand, counting down.
TGGACGCAAGCTTCAGTGTTTGTATCTTGCTTAGTTTATCCGAGGGTAGCGTGGGGATGATTTTTCGCAACGACGAAAAGGCTTCGTTGAGCGATTGAGTCCTCTGTCTCTCCCTAACGTTCGCAAGAACCCTCTGATTCTGCAGCTCCTCGTAAGACTGTGTACTGATGGGGCTTGGTTTTTTACCCCGTTTAACGGAACCCGGACTGCCGTCCTCACTCAACTTTTTACTGTGTCTCCTCTTCCTTCCCAATCTTTTCTGTTGTCTGTCCAACTCCTCCTCGCTGGTCACTAAGCTATCCACTGGGGAGACGGGAGAACTTGAGCTCTCTTCCATTTCTCGTTTAAAGAAATGCAACGATAGCGAAGAAAAAACGTTGCCCGCTTTAGAATCCGTGGTTAGTGAATATATCCGTGTGGAGCGCAGACAGACTTCGGTTGCACGGCCTCGTCGCCTTTCTCTCCCTGTATTTGTAACTCTGATTTAAGTGTCCAGGATAGTCTGTTTTTAAGCGAAAATGAAGTTTGGCACAACTTCCCTCTCGCAGGAAGTTTTTTTCTCTATTTTTTGGAAACTTTATCCCAGCTTCAAATGCTAAATAGTTGTCTGAATGGAGGGGGTGGAAGCTTCGGACTCTGATTGGCCGACTAATAAACAGGAGGGACCAGTTTTAAATTACACTAGTACTCGATTATTTACCTGTAGAGCCATACATTTATTTAAGCTATAAAAAAAACGCATATTGCAGGTATGCAGTTAAATGTTTTTTAAATAAGTAAATAAATATAGGCTATTTAAAAATAATTAAATGTTGGCTGCAGTCTGATTGTGCACTTGAATTTATTTGTTAAATGTGTTTATTTTTTGCTATGGCTTAGGCTAATTACACAATTGTATATTCTGACGCATTGTAAAGTGGTCAATAGACTGCCAAGCAGGATAAATCAAGGAAATGTTAGCATTTAATAAATGTAATAAAAAATAAAATTAAAATTATTTTATTGTTTATTGCGGCGCGCGTGAATAAGCTGTCAGTATATTTTAACCAGCATAATTAATTAGGAAAAAGGCGACCCTGCCTCCGTTAAATTTCATTTTTGGACGTGTGAATTAAACATGCAAATAATAAAAACAATTCACCTGTCTTGAAATTGCTTCCTTATATCAAGCCAGCATTTTAATTTTTAATTTTTTTTTTTTTTATATTATCTTAGAGTTAAGTAGGCTATGCGTTGCAGAGAGAAGCCCACGTTACTGCATACTTCAGATTCAAGAGAAAACGCATCTGTTGAAGCATTTAGGCTCGTTAAATGAACACGCCCCTCCTGTGGGACGAATAGTATGCTTTTGGAATGGTATGCTCTCAGAATTATAGATTTATTTATTTATTATTTATTTATATGCAACACTTTTCATATATAAATTAGTAATGTCACATGCAGTAACAAATGACACTAATTATTCTTGCGTATTTAATATTTGCACATAGTAATAATGTGCACAAATATATATATATATTTTTTTTTAAAATGCGAAATAGAACAGTCAAAGTGCCACATATTGCACCGACACAACTTTCCATAATTTGGGGAGCATACTCGAGAAAAGAATGTAGATTAAACAGTTTTGTATTATAAAATACAAAGGTCTTCAGGTTGCCCTCTGACAGTCAGTGAAAATTAAAATGTAAAGAAAAAAGCTAAACAGGAAAGACAATTAAATTAACCGAAATGTTCTGTTTCTTCAGAGTCCACTGGTGGATGATTACATGCGTTTTGTCAAAGCTCTGCCTCTTGATGTGTGATGTCATGTTTTCTACATACCGCGAAGCACAGGTGGCTCGTATTATCGTTTGTATAATCCGCTGCCAATTGCTCCGTTTTCCGTGTCAGCTGGAGTTCGTTTTCATTGGATTACTCACTTTATGTGTTTCTATTTTTATGTACTATTCCCTATTCATTCATGATTAATATGTTTGTTTTTGTTGATTCGATAAAAGAGGCGATGTCCCTGCCACTGGGCCACAGATAGCCTGCTGTGTATTGAAACGATTTTCTGATTTTCACAAGTAAAGTTTAGGTGCACTCTGCAATCATGTGTTGCATTTGTAACCTCTGTGTAGTATGACAAAATACATATAAAACCTAATGGTACTAGTTTTAAAATAATATTTTTCTTTCACTTGGGGTGGCTTCATTCTGTAGGAAAAGCTTTAAATTGAATGAAAGAGCACTAGTGCGAAGACTTCAGTGCATGATCTTTCTATAGCAAAATAGTGTTTCAGAATCAGCGCAGAAATTCAATTCAATTTTACTTGTAGGCTATAGCGCTTTTTTGCGGAGGAAACAAGTGGACAGCATGAGTCTAGTTAGTGCAGTTATTGATTCTGATTATGATTATGCTCATGATGTTTTGGAATACCCAAAGCAAAAGCCATCTTGCAAATGGTGTCTCTGAGTGCCTGTCTTTGGTTTTTTTTAACAACATACTTTTAAACATCTTTGCTTTGTGATGGTCCAATGTGAAGACACGCACAGGCATAGGCCTAAACACACACACAAACACACCATAGTTTATCTAGGGTTGAAGGTTACATAGTCTGGGTCTTCACAGTTCAAGAGGCCAGTTTGCTCAGGGTTCTTGACTTGTTTGAGAGTAGAAACCTGGTCTAGGAAGGATAGTGTGAAATGTCAATTCCACTACACATCACAGCATTTCATCTCAGAAACGTGTATGCTGCTTGTGTGTATTTTATATCTTAATTTCAACACAGGTCTGTCAAAAGTTGCTTTATTAAATTCGCGACACTTTTGAAAATGCACAAATTATTGCCGCTTTCAGATATCACACCACATTTTAAAATATAATTTCTGTGAAATATGTTTTTCTTTGTATCCAGAAAAAAGCTTGGTTCACAGTATAGTCCATTTCTGTGAGGGAGAAGCCAAAGAAACATGCAAATGTCAAATAATTCAGCTCTTTCTGCTCCCTCTCTGCTCTTTCTGCTCCCTCTCTGCTCTTTCTGCTCCCTCTCTGCTCTACAGTAATACAGCAGCAGGAGGGTAGGGGTCAGAGAGGGGCCACCTCTGACCGCCGAGCGCCCTCTCCTCCTTCGTCTTCCTCGTTCCCTCAGATAGACTCCACATGGCCCCAGTCTCAGCCAGTGGGGGCAGATGGGAGTCTATTTCAGGGTCCGGTACCGTCTGAACCCCGGAGAGCTTCGGAGATGACTTGCATCAGATCAAAGATGAGCAACGCCATATTTCACGTGTGGTAGATGACACTTTTATATCTCTCTGACACCTCCAAACCAGCACCACATGCTCGGGAACTCTTTAATAAGCCCCAAATCCCTTCAGCAGGGGCCTGTCATATCAATAGGCAGACGCTGAAAGGCGCCCTTCAAACCGTGGAACAAATACAAAAGAAAAGAATGGTTGAAAAGATTACCTGGTATGTACTGGAACAGGGTTTTTTTTATTGTGTTTTTGTACAAAGGAATAAAAAATCAATTGGATAAAAATTTGATCCTGCACAAAAGTTGTGAAAAAATGACTGTGAGGTGCTTTTTTTGTGAGTGTCCCGTCGTGAGATGGGTTTTAACAACCATGGAAGGGGTTTGGGATGCTCTAGCTCTCTCAACCTACATTATCCTGGAGCAAGGAAAAAAAGTGATGCCACATCACACCTGTGTGTATACATGCAAGTGTGTGTATGTAGGTCTGTGCGTGTGTGTGTGTGTACGTGTGTAGGTGTGTGTTTAGCATGACCAAAGGCTTTTGTGCAGCGATACTACTGTACTAGCAGTTCATTGCTACTCCTAGGACTGGAGCTACAGTGTCTGAACTTGAATGTTTTTCTCCGCCTTTTGTCTTTTCCACACGTTACTGAATATGAGCAGTCACAGAGCACTGGGAGCAGTGTGAATATGAGCAGGCAGTCACAGAGCACTGGGAGCAGTGTGAATATGAGCAGGCACTCACAGAGCACTGGGAGCAGTGTGAATGTGAACAGGCAGTCACAGAGCACTGGGAGCAGTGTGAATATGAGCAGGCAGTCACAGAGCACTGGGAGCAGTGTGAATATGAGCAGTCACAGAGCACTGGGAGCAGTGTGAATATGAGCAGGCACAGAGCACTGGGAGCAGTGTGAATATGAGCAGGCACTCACAGAGCACTGGGAGCAGTGTGAATATGAGCAGGCAGTCACAGAGCACTGGGACCAGTGTCAATGTGAGCAGGCAGTCACAGAGCATTGGGAGCAGTGTGAATATGAGCAGGCACTCACAGAGCACTGGGAGCAGTGTGAATATGAGCAGGCACAGAGCACTGGGAGCAGTGTGAATATGAGCAGGCAGTCACAGAGCACTGGGAGCAGTGTGAATATGAGCAGGCAGTCACAGAGCACTGGGAGCAGTGTGAATATGAGCAGGCACAGAGCACTGGGAGCAGTGTGAATATGAGCAGGCAGTCACAGAGCACTGGGAGCAGTGTGAATATGAGCAGGCAGTCACAGAGCACTGGGAGCAGTGTGAATATGAGCAGGCAGTCACAGAGCACTGGGAGCAGTGTGAATATGAGCAGGCAGTCACAGAGCACTGGGAGCAGTGTGAATATGAGCAGGCAGTCACAGAGCACTGGGAGCAGTGTGAATATGAGCAGGCAGTCACAGAGCACTGGGAGCAGTGTGAATATGAGCAGGCACAGAGCACTGGGAGCAGTGTGAATATGAGCAGGCAGTCACAGAGCACTGGGAGCAGTGTGAATATGAGCAGGCAGTCACAGAGCACTGGGAGCAGTGTGAATATGAGCAGGCAGTCACAGAGCACTGGGAGCAGTGTGAATATGAGCAGGCAGTCACAGAGCACTGGGAGCAGTGTGAATATGAGCAGGCAGTCACAGAGCACTGGGAGCACTGTGAATATGAGCAGGCAGTCACAGAGCACTGGGAGCAGTGTGAATATGAGCAGTCACTCACAGAGCACTGGGAGCAGTGTGAATATGAGCAGGCAGTCACAGAGCACTGGGAGCAGTGTGAATATGAGCAGTCACTCACAGAGCACTGGGAGCAGTGTGAATATGAGCAGGCAGTCACAGAGCATTGGGGAGCAGTGTGAATATGAGCAGGCAGTCACAGAGCACTGGGAGCAGTGTGAATATGAGCAGGCAGTCACAGAGCATTGGGGAGCAGTGTGAATGTGAGCAGGCACTCACAGAGCACTGGGAGCAGTGTGAATATGAGCAGGCAGTCACAGAGCACTGGGAACAGTGTGAATATGAGCAGGCAGTCACAGAGCACTGGGAGCAGTGTGAATATGAGCAGGCACAGAGCACTGGGAGCAGTGTGAATATGAGCAGGCAGTCACAGAGCATTGGGGAGCAGTGTGAATATGAGCAGTCACTCACAGAGCATTGGGGAGCAGTGTGAATATGAGCAGGCAGTCACAGAGCACTGGGAGCAGTGTGAATATGAGCAGGCAGTCACAGAGCACTGGGAGCAGTGTGAATATGAGCAGGCACAGAGCACTGGGAGCAGTGTGAATATGAGCAGGCACTCACAGAGCACTGGGAGCAGTGTGAATATGAGCAGGCAGTCACAGAGCATTGGGAGCAGTGTGAATATGAGCAGGCACAGAGCACTGGGAGCAGTGTGAATATGAGCAGGCAGTCACAGAGCACTGGGAGCAGTGTGAATATGAGCAGGCACAGAGCACTGGGAGCAGTGTGAATATGAGCAGGCAGTCACAGAGCACTGGGAGCAGTGTGAATATGAGCAGGCAGTCACAGAGCACTGGGAGCAGTGTGAATATGAGCAGTCACAGAGCACTGGGAGCAGTGTGAATATGAGCAGGCAGTCACAGAGCACTGGGAGCAGTGTGAATATGAGCAGGCAGTCACAGAGCACTGGGAGCAGTGTGAATATGAGCAGTCACTCACAGAGCACTGGGAGCAGTGTGAATGTGAGCAGGCAGTTACAGAGCACTGGGAGCAGTGTGAATGTGAGCAGGCAGTCACAGAGCACTGGGAGCAGTGTGAATATGAGCAGGCAGTCACAGAGCACTGGGAGCAGTGTGAATATGAGCAGTCACAGAGCACTGGGAGCAGTGTGAATATGAGCAGGCAGTCACAGAGCACTGGGAGCAGTGTGAATATGAGCAGTCACTCACAGAGCACTGGGAGCAGTGTGAATATGAGCAGGCAGTCACAGAGCACTGGGAGCAGTGTGAATATGAGCAGGCAGTCACAGAGCATTGGGGAGCAGTGTGAATATGAGCAGGCAGTCACAGAGCACTGGGAGCAGTGTGAATATGAGCAGGCAGTCACAGAGCATTGGGGAGCAGTGGGAATGTGAGCAGGCACTCACAGAGCATTGGGGAGCAGTGTGAATATGAGCAGGCAGTCACAGAGCACTGGGAGCAGTGTGAATATGAGCAGGCAGTCACAGAGCATTGGGGAGCAGTGTGAATGTGAGCAGGCACTCACAGAGCAGTGGGAGCAGTGTGAATATGAGCAGGCAGTCACAGAGCACTGGGAGCAGTGTGAATATGAGCAGGCAGTCACAGAGCATTGGTCACAGAGCATTGGGGAGCAGTGTGAATATGAGCAGGCAGTCACAGAGCACTGGGAGCAGTGTGAATATGAGCAGGCAGTCACAGAGCATTGGGGAGCAGTGTGAATGTGAGCAGGCACTCACAGAGCACTGGGAGCAGTGTGAATATGAGCAGGCACTCACAGAGCACTGGGGAGCAGTGTGAATATGAGCAGGCAGTCACAGAGCACTGGGAGCAGTGTGAATATGACATACTGAGGTGAACCAGGAGAACAAACATGTTTGCGCAAACACTTCTGTTTGTGAATGCTGCCTGTTCATTTGCACCTCCAGGATCCATCTGCTTAGATCATCCTCTCACAAGTAGTGCATGAGGGATGCTCCCATTTTTTGGGTTAACTTTCGGCCGTTGTAACAAAGCTGACTGTTGCGATACATAAAAAGAAGAGAGACATGGAGCAATAGAAAAAAGGCATTTATTTAAAAACCTCCAGTTAGCACTCACTTTATGCTGTCTAAAATGGCCTCCCTGTTTTCCCCCACACACCTGCTCTTTTAACCCATGCTAATGTTAATCACCAGCAGGTGTGTCATTGGTTTTAAACAGTCTCACAATTAGCAGTGTATGGTAGACCTGCACATTACAGCACATCCACAATGGGTTGAACACATTCAAAAACACTGAAATAAATAAAATTTAAATCTCACTGTGAAAAAGTAGTGTTTCAATTCTGAAAATAAATTTAAAAAATATCTTAAATGGCCATTGATAGTTTGTTGAGATAACTTGGTTGGGAAGAGACCGTGTAGATGTAGATGTTTCTCTCATCACTTTGGTGACTTCATATGGCTGGAGCTCAGGCTATGAAAAACAGGAAAATGCCTTTTAGCAAAAGTTACACTTACAGTCAGTCCCTCTGGAATATGACGCAATATCAGTCACATTCCGGGGGTGCGATGTATAGGTACTTAAATATAATTCTTTACTTCAACTCTCCAAAGACCTGCCTTGTTCATATATCTGCACTCGACTATTTTCCCATAACACTGTTGACAAGGTGTTTCTGAAATCGTATTAAGGGCATTCATAAATGTTTCATTAGGTAGCTTGTAACAGCTTGAAGCATTTAGTTTGTTTAATACGATGCAGGTCTGTGCGCGCTCTGCCCCCCGCCAGGATCACCCCCCCCACCCCACCCCCCTGCCACGCCGCCACGCTTGCGGGGCCCCGGGCCGGAGCACCAGGGGCCCAAGTGCAGCCCTGCTCCCTTTCATTTCAGCTGAGAAGAAACAAACTGAGCAGAATGCTTCCATCACACACACACACACACACACACACACGCACAACGTGACGGGGGCCAGCCAGCAGCCGCGTGGAATGTTTGACACAATGCACACACAACGAACACACACAACACCGGGCGAACATGTTGCACCAAGATGGTGAAAAAACTTTACAAAATAACAGCAAAGAAATGAAGGGCTTGTATTCATGGACTGCCTTTCCTGTGTGGCAGAAGTTTCGGTGGCTGATAAAAATGGGATTTGTAATTGCTGAGGTGACTTTAACGTCTCATTGTAATTGATAGACTGCACCACATACAACACAGTGTCCCTTTGGCTGTGGGAATTAGGTTTTAACTAGAGAAAATAAGTGCTTCTCAGTGACCCATCAACACTGCCCTCAGATGCTGTATTTATTCTGGCCTTCCAGTTCCACACAAAGCTTCACCATGCAGAACCGCCGGAGAACAGAATAACCTTTAAGTTGAGCCATCCTCGAAGGATTCTGTCTTTGAAAGAGCGGGGAAGTGGAAATACACTTTACGGAAAGGCCCATACTTCCGAGCGGTAGCTCCTACTAATACAGCCTCTGGAAGCACAAAGGTGCTGTTGTCATAAAAAAGCTCCACTTGCTGTGCGCTGATGGGGTGGTCAGTCTTTCCCCAGCTCAAACACTGCTGTGTAATTAGAGTTGCACTTGTGGTCCCCGTGCCAAGGTTAGGGGTGCGAGCTCACCCCAGGTTCACTGTGGCTTGTGGGTCCAGGTGGTCTGACCCAGCGGAGGAGAGTGCGTAAACAGGGCCTGTTTGCTCTGCTGATTGGGGAGGAAGGGGGAGAAGGAGCAGGTCTCAGTGCTGTAACCACAGAGATGGCACTTACAGTAAACCGTCAAACCCACAAGTCACCTACACACGACAGCCTCGTAAACCGCTAGCAAACTGCTTTCAGATCAGATCAGCATGGGAATGTAGGACATCCCATAATGAGCAACGGAGCTGTGAGCCGTCAACATTCAGGGCTCTGTGAGAGAGCATTGTCATTTAGCTGGAAGCTTTACAAAAGGAGGCATCTAGATGACTTTGTTCTCCATAAAGAATCTGTAAGATGTTTGCAACAAGCCAAAATGGCCAATGTCAAAAATTATTTAATGTTTTAATATTAAATGGGGAACCACAAAGTAGTAACTGAAGTATCCACACAGATTCCACATCCAAGCAAAGCATTCCACCTCCGACAAAGCTTTTTAACACGCCAAGCAAAGTCTTACATCAAAGTCTTACTCACATCAAAGTCTTACTCACATCTATGTTTTTTAGGGGCCCCTTCCAGCAAAACTTTTCAACACTGTACCACCTTCCTATAGGCCTCCAGTCCCAACTGGAAGTTTCCGGTGACAATCCAAGCCCCTTTCCTCTGTCCCTTCTCCCCGTCCCGTCCTGGAATGCTGATCCCGCGCAATCGCGTTTTTTCTTTATTTTTTATCAGGTCCGTTCTCTTTGCGTCTCAGGCCCAGATCCACTCGCGTGTTTATTTAGACTCTGCTGAGTGTGTTTAGACGGGGCGCCAGAAGAGCCGTATTCAGAAGAATATTATTGAAAATCCCAGCGCTAGTCTGAGAATGTTCGGACTGGGGCTCCCTGCGGTGAGAAAATGTCAGAGGTTCTAAAACGCATTGTAAAGATAACAGCCTACTTGCTCCGTGCTAATCTGAGTTATTATAACAGCCTACTTGCTCCGTGCTAATCTGAGTTATTAGCGATGAGGCAAAGCAGAGTCTTATGAGAAATAATAGAAAGAAATGAGAAAAACAGGTGAGACCTTCAGCTGGTTTATTATTATTTTGAAGCTTTTAAAAGGCTGCTGGGTCGCTGTTGTATAGTCTGTGTATGTTAAAACGCATTATAGGTTCATCAAGTTAAGAAAGTTAACGGCATGTTATCAAGTCAAGAAAAAATGATTAGCCCTTATAAGCCTACATTTTGTAAACGGCATCTAAATATTGTTACCACTGAAAACTAACTTTAATACAGGATAAAGGTTTCTTCCTAATCGGTTATTTTAATTTAAATACAGCAGGCCTTCCCCAACGTCTGCTCGTGCGTACTGAAGAGAGGCGAGTTCATCGGTGATGCCCGATAGGCTGATTACAAAGCCTTGGGTAACCACGCAGTCACCGTGCGATCCCTCCGCAGTCACCGTGCGATCCCTCCGCACCGATTTAACGTGAGCCATCATATGAAATTATTCACAAATTAAAATCTCTTTTCATGTGTGAGGATGTGTCCGCAGTATATCTGTGTTTGAAATTCACCGTTACCGACAGCACAGCCCCTACATTTCACTGCACAGCAATCAGGAAGATATGCGGGCCAATGGAAACATTGGACAGTTGAAGCCAGGCAACACGTCAACATGAAACACCGAAGCCATACCTGCGAAAAAGATTGCAATAACGTAATGACTTAATCGAGGACAGATTGCATTTAGTTTCCTTTCGCTGTCCCTCCGCCCCGTTCTCCGTGCACTGTGGACAGGATGTCATGCCTAATTATATTTATACAGTCAAGAGGCCCGGGATTTCACAAGGGAGCGCAATAAACACCTGCCACCCCACAGCACAATAGCGTCTCAGCCCTCGCCACGCCATTACGCCACACAAGTTTGTAAGTTTTAGTCCCTCGCATGTTAAATCAATAAACTGACCCAACGCAAAAAATGAACATTACAACCACCAGTTTGGACACGACTGCACTGCAAGGAATTTGTGCCCCCCATTTACCATCGGATCCAATAAGCTGGACACAGTGTATACTCACGTGGTATTTCAATACATAACGAATGCTTTAATGGTGAGAGAAAACGTACTGACGTCACATATTCATCAGTGCATTAGTCCTCGATTTCACCCATTCACAAACATCCATCTGTCATCCGCCACATCCCCAAATCCGTTCAGTTGAACATTCAACGATAAAGCATCCATTAATGTATCTCTGGCTCTTGTCCTGAAACATCTGAC